>JANHGN010014996.1:0-19212 GCA_024605025.1 Megaceryle maxima | reverse complement strand
AGCTTCTGCTTACCCACTCCCCTCCTCCCCAAAGTGTTCCTGAAAATCGTTTATGTATGTAAAACTTCAGGCATTTGGGAAGAAATGGCAGAGACTTCGGAAGTTCAAGTTATGTTCATTTATTACTCTCATTAGGTAAAGGCTGTTAGGTGTTATTTCCTGCTGGAACTTCTGGGTCATATTAATGGACTAGAGAGAAAGAAAGAATTTAGAAGAGCTCTGCTTCATAACTCATGGAAGAATTTATTTGAAAGATTTATTATGTAAATGACAATAAAGATACTGTAAGCAAAGAAAAAAACACCACCACCCAAGCCTCTCAGATTCCATTGTTCTTCAGCTTAGAAGATGTTCAAAGTTATTTTTGTAACCTCTGAATAATGATTTGATAACTTGGACAGCCGTCTTGCAACCAAACAATTACGTGTTTTGAAATATATTATTTAATTTTCAGTCTTTCTTACAAACATATATTGTTATACAAATTAGTTAACTATATAATTAGCCACTGTTAGTATAATTCTAGTATGCAAAAGTGTAACAAAGTATTCAACTCTGCAAGTATGTAGTCACACAGTACTCTGGCAGGAGTAGACCACTGAATTAGGAACAAGAGAATAAAACAGAATCATCTTTATTGTCCAATGGATATTACAGATCTGCTTCAAATAAAATAATTTTCAAAGCCTGCAGTCATAGGGATGCCAACCACACTGTATCTGGCACCAGAGTTATCTGGAAAGCTAAGCACATTACTCAAATTTTATCACTGTATTACTCTATGAAGTTTTGCTTAATGTGTTTATCATTACTGACTTCATTTAGTCTGGAAGACATCACCTTCTACTTGGCAATTTTTAGAAGGTATTGCACCATTTGGTTGTATTTGGAGACCTGTCTGCCTTAAACACTGAGATGACAACAATTTTGGCAGTCAAAATAAATGTAAAAAGCTGCTGGCTTTGTATTTTGTTTTAGTTTGGGTTTTTTCCCTTGAGTTGGGTTTCTTGTGGTGGTTTGTTTGGTTTTGGGTTTGTTTTGTTTTGTTTTGTTTTAACTGTCATGGCCATAGGAGCCAGATGGTTGAGTCACAGCTCGAATGCATCTCTTCTAAAGCCTGATTGAAGATCCTGTGGCAGAGCTATAGCATCTCTACTCATCTTCCTCCCAAAAGGGCTGAATTTGATGGTGCTTCCCAGCAGCCAAAACAACTTTCCCTCCACACCAAAGAACTGCTGCAGATACCCATGTATGGGAGTCCAACATGCTTTTCTTAGTTTTTGTCTTTGCATATCCTTCTTTCTTTCAGTCTTCTCCTACATTATTTTTGTTTAATAATAGTGTTGGATACTTTTTGTAATATGGTATTTTATTAATATATCATTGAAACTAAAAATATAATTTATCCTACCTGTTATAATCTCTCTTACTTGCTGAGTTTGTGTGCAAACTTTCTGTGCTTCTTGTCATTAGTTAGAATTACTTATATCAGAAGTATGAATCTGAAGTTGTATTAAATTTTTCAGGCTGCATTTTAGCAGAAACAACTCTGTGTGCCTTTCAGATGTCTTGCATGCATGTTTTTTTTTTTTTTGGCTTTCATCATGGGTGTGTGTTTACAAATTATTTTTCAATTTGAGTGAGGCAAAATCTCAAATCTGATGGTTTTTTTTTTTTTTTTGAAAATACTCATAGACTTTGGCCTCATAACTAAATAAGAGTATTTAAAAGTTGCTCAATCATTTAAAATTGTTAGCAATGTTTGGCATTAATCTTAGATTATAGCTAAATGAGTGCATTCAGAATTATAAGGATTTTTTTGTCTAGTATTGTATGACTTCTTACCACTGGTAGTTCAAAATCTGATAGGTGACATGATAATAGGTTTCCAAAACACAGCCTTTTCTAACCAGTATGTTATGTTTGTTTGAGTTTGGTTGTTTGGGTTTTTTTTCTGTCTTTCCAGAGAATTTATTTGGAAGCATTTTTCTAAGCTATTTCTAGGGAGACAGGTTAAAGTTGATAAATGAAAATATAGAATGAGAGACTAGACTATTTTGGGGTTATGAGGTAGATTATGAGATCTGGTGCACTTCTACTTTGCTATCAGATCACGGAAAGTTTGACTGTATTTATCAATTTCTTTTTAAAAAACTTGGAGATAACACTCCTGTAAGAATTATGTCAACACTCCCTTTCAAATCTCAGGTTATCTGATAAAATGTAGTGCATTTTCTCCTGTCTCTGAGTGTTATTTGGCTATAATACTTTCCTGAAAAATTGTTATTTTTTGATTTCCTTGTTTTTGTTAGCTTCTGGGTGAGACGTTATAATTGACCACCTAATAGCTGCATCTGTGTGATCCAAAGAAAAAGGAGTCTGTTTAGTCTTGAGACTGGAGGACTAGAAGAGAACTGTTAATATATTTAATGGCTGTAACTGAAAATGTTGAGATACTTGGTTAAGTGGAGAAAAGAGAAATGATTAGAGGAGAGTGCAGAATATAACTAAAAAATGTTTTAGGTCATGGATCTTAATTTAGAAACATGTAAGGATAGAAGTATGTAAAATAATCCTTGGTTCATGTTATGCTTGGGATCTGGCATTGGATGGCAGTGAATCAGAATTTTTGTGAACTTTATCCCTTCTTGTACCTGATCTGCTTTGCAGCTTTTAACTGCTACAGGAGCTTACACCTTTATATCTGCAGCCATGACCCTTCCTCTGAATAAAGTGGACATGTTTTGAACTAGGTCTTCTCTTTCCTTGGTCACAGAGCCAAGAGATGTTTTCTGTTGGATTGGTCCTAAATTCATCACATTTTGTCAGTGATATGATACTTAGAATTTATAGGCCAGGGATTTAACATAATAAGCTATGTTAGATTCTTATTTACTCAGATTTATTTTGATCATTAACTACTGTATTGACTTTATGATAACATAATTATTTATTATTAGAAACAATAGAAAATTTAACAAAAACAAAAGATAGTTGATGAATGTGGCATGCTAAATGAAAGAATAGTTTCTCAGAGTTTTCACAGAATTTACAGCAAAGTCATAAATTATTACCAGCTGAAATACATTATTTTTTGTTGTTCTTGTACTGGATTTAAAGTACAGGAAATGGAGTAGACACATGAGAACCTTTCAGAAGATTTTGATCAAACCACCATGTCTCCAAGAATATTTTACTCACTTCAAGTTTAATGCTTTTGTGGGAGGAAAGGAGAAAAGAATCTTTATCAGCTGCTTTGTAAAAAGATATCTAAGTCTTACTAAATGTTGATTCATATTTTTCTTTCTGCATTACATATATCTTTTTTGCCAAGATTACTTTCTGGTTTTTATTTATTCTTATTATAAATATATCTGTGTATATTCTACAGAAGAGTGTTTCGGGGTTTTTCTGTCTTTTGCTTCCTTTAACTTCCTTTAACTTCCTTTAACTTCCATAACTGAGTAAACAGGATTATCTCTGACATAATGGTATTACAAGTCTTCTCAGTAAGTGTGCATTGTTTAAAAAATTTGCTTGTTTATTAAACCTTGTTTGTGTTGCATTGTGATTTACTAAAAAAAGGGAAAAAGATTTTGTAAGTGATACTTTCAAACTAATGACAAAACTAGTTTTGCGTGTTAACAATTATATTTCAAATCAGAATAATGTTTCTGCCTATGAATGTATATTCATGTAATTCGAATTTGAGATAAACCATCCTGATTTACATAAGGTTGCCCCAAATTTGAGAGAGGTATCTTACCTTTTTGTACATGGAATGTGAGAAAGTGTTAGAAATCATTTCTCTGAACTGTATTTTCCTGAAAAATTTTTTAGGAGCTACTTATATACTTTTCATTGCACGGAAGAGGAGGTGAACCAGCCTGTGTTGAGGAATGGAAAGTTTTGCCTAGTTTTGAAAACTGGGGATGTTAAAGGTAAGATATTGAAAAACGTCACTGTCTAGTAAGCTATTGCTTTAGTTTTTATGAAGACATTTTTTCTCTTGCTAAATTGAAATTGTTGATTTCTTGAAAAGAGGTACAAATCTAAGAAAGTTTTGCTCTGAAATCCTGACTGCTGGATGAAGTCTCTGACATGCTTGTGGCATTGACGAAGGCCATCTCACTTCTCAAAAACAGTGGGCCAAATGGTGTTCTGCTTTACTCTTTGCTCATGTTGGGCTAAGAATGTACTGGAAGTTCCCACACAAGACAGTGAAATATTATCATGCTGGTGAAATAATTTTTGAGACAAACTCAGAAGAAGGGCTTCTGACAAAGCCTTTGATAGCCTACTGAGCCCTGCTTTGCAGTAGCTTGGAAAATGTTGAGAGCTCTGAGACTGCTCTACTTTTGGCTTAAGTGAAAAGAGCACAAAATACATATTTTTAATTCTCTAATCTATAGAATTCTTTGAAAAATGCATTTTAGCTGTACCTGAGGAATGTAGCCACTATGTACTTGCTCTGTTAATATTAATAAAGTAGGTTGTCTGTATACTCTTTTTACATATGTTTCCTAGCAAGTAAAACCATTCCCCAAGCATGGGCTTTGAATATACAAATAGATATTTTTTAAATTAAATCTTTATAAAACCAAAAATCTAATCCTTCCATTAATCACTAGGAATATTTGAAAAGAGAGAAACTGTTGTATATCTGCCTTGCTTCACCTCAGATGAGTGCCAGGGATAATGCACATCAGGAAATGAAATATGTGTAAATCACTGAAAATTAGAAGTTGAACAAAGCTGCATTTCAAGGCATTCAAAATGCAGGAAAGGCCTCAATGGTGAAAAAACCTGTTCAACTGCTGAAAAATGGAAAATGCTTGTTTTATATTCAAAAGGTGAATTGTGCACTAAGACAAAAAGCTTTTGGTTGTGGTGTTTGTTAAAGGTTGGCAGCCTTGTGTATCTATGATTTCATGAATTTTAGCAGAAACAGAGTACTACTACTTGTTAAATTCTGACTTCTTAAAAAAACCCTTCAGACTGACAATTTTTTCTTATCCTAGATTGTAGATAAATACAGGCTGTATTTCAGCTATTTCAGTAGTGGATCAACAGATATTTGTGCATGGTTTAGAGGTGGTGTATTACTAATACTTAAGCTGTAACCGATGATCTGAAGCTTGCTGTAGAGACTAGCTAATTTTTCCCCAAATATGAGGATATTGATCTATTTGCATGTTGCCTATCTCTGGGTTTCATGATATTAGGTGTCTCATAGGAAAACAAATGCTATTTTAAGTTATATATTCCCTGTCCCTGAGAAGTTCACATTCTTGGGTTAGGAATAAGACAACACTTCAGGAGGAACACATAAAATTGATCATAGATAAATGAAAAGGCTTCAGTCAATAAGATCAAACATGAACACCACCTCTTTCCTGCTTTTTTGGTGTTGTGTATTAAAATGTACATCTGGCCTTTAATACTTGCTAGTAGATTTACTTTAATACACTAGGATTTCTGGTAGAGCTGTCCCTAAAAGTATATTTTTCATTACAGAAAGGACAACTGTTGTGATGTCTGAGCATTAGTTCTGCACCGATTTTCATGAGATAACTAAGACATTAGTAACTGAGAGTCTTCTATTGGCTTCAAACTTCTCAGGTGGATCTGTTATAGATCTTGAGCTAAAGCTGACTGAGCTATTTTAGGATGTATCATACACTGAATCCTGTCTTGTCCCTCATTCTCTAAGTAACCCTCTTGAAATCCTTGTGCCCATGCACAGATAGTGAAATCAGAGAAGAAAGGTAGCATTCAATGAGTGCAAAAGTCACCTTGTGCTTTTTGTCACAGAATACAGAAGTGCAAATGAAATTATGTATGCTTAATAAATGAAAATTTCTCTAATTCTATAGTGGCAGTAAACCATATTATGATTAGTTAGGTTTAAAGGGTTAGGGTCAGATTGTCTCTCTTGCTGTGGTCATGTATACCCTCATGCAATAAATTGCTTTAAATGTTTCATCTTACTGGAGGAAAAAGTCCTTTGGTGAATAAGTGTTTAGTTATGCAATTTATGCATATGCTAGGTGGGGGGAGTGGGGAGTGGGAAGAGTAGTGCTTCTTTGTAAAATAATAGGGGGGTTTTTTGTGTTTTCCCAAGGAAAGATACTAATTTGCATCTATCTGGTCTGCTTTGAGCTTAATATAGAAACTTTGCAGATCTCTGCCAGGTAGTTTTTATTTTAAATCAAACATTAAAGAGACTGTGGGCTGTCTGTAAAAAGCCTTCAGGCAAGTATTAGCTGGAGGAGTGCCTGTGGTGGGGGTTAGGGTTGGGTTGAGATATCGCAAGGCTTCTATGAGTAATTTTTTCTTTCCATCATGGAGCTGGTGATTTGTGTGTGTAAATAAAGTAATATATTTCTTCTGCCTTTGGTATTTCTGTGTGGACCACTGCTATAATGGCAGAAAATACTTTTGTGGTTTTTTCAGTATTTGGCCTAAGAGTATCTTCTTAGGGGTTCAGTGTCAAGAAACTTGTTGAATGTTTTTAAGATGCCACATTTTAATTATTATATATGTAGGAAAAAGCTTAGGACGTGTTTTGTTTTATGAAAGTATGTTGCATCTTTCTGTAAAATAGGGAGAAGGACAGTGGCTCCATTATAGAAATCAAGATGTAAGAATACTGTAATATATAATGTGGCAGGCACAAGTGTTGTTATTGTATTGCACTGGAATCATATGCTTATCTTGCTATTACAGAACTTTTTTTCCTAGTCTTAAAAGACAATATATAAAAGAGTTTAGTTTAAAAAATTAATTTTTTCCCTTGTTTGTGTACAGGTATTATAACTTGACTTGGCTAATATTTGTATAACTAGAATTTTTAAAATTAGAAATCAACTTGGTAAGTTTATGTCTAAAACATTCACTCACCCATCAAGAAAGCAGAACTAAGTACCTGAAGTCTGGGTGAATGCTTGACCCGGGTTTGTCTAATGGCCATTTCATGGCAATCTGCCTACAGAACACACATCTAATTTATGTCTTTTAAAATTTACTCAGTCCAATACTCTTTTAAGACAAATTTTGAAAATGCAAAACGGTGTCTGGCTAAGCATTGTGTCTCTCACTGTCTTGAGCATCTCACCGTGATGGAGGTAGGAGTAAGGAGGAACAGAGAATGGGAGTTTTGGTGGTGGCATGAGGAAAAACAACAGAGAATCCTTCAAGATGTGCTCAGGTGATGATGGTTCTACTATCTCACCTTGTTTTTAATCTCAGCAGCCTTACTATGTTTATATGAAAAATGTTATCATTTATCATGTTAAAATGTTATCATAAAAGCTGGGGGTAGTGAAGTGTAGCAATAGTAGCATTGCTATGCCATGAGTTGAGTGATGCCGAGAGTAAAATATTTCACTCTTTGAAGCTTGCAGATACACAAGTAAATCTCAAGAGACATGTTATTATGCAGCAGTAATTTGTAATATAACTCAACTAAGCATTGACAAATCCATTTGATACCGGCCTGATCAGAGTTATTTTTTTTTAAAAAAATGAGTGCTTAAAGTGGTGTATGCACCAAAACTGATGTGTCAAGATAAATGCATATAAGTTATTTCACATTCCTCCTCCCATTTATCATCAGTGACTAGAAGAATAAAATACTGTTACATTTTCCTGGATCCTACAGTTTTACTTCATTATATTGTGACATCTGTCACACAAAAAGTTTTATCCTCTTAAGCATCTTACAAAGAACTGCTTTTTTCATGATGAGGACTTAATCTTTGATCATGACATATTTTAACTAAGATGTGTCAGTTAAGCGCTGTATTTTCTTCAGAACTGAAGAAATGTTGGAGATGTTTACTACTAAACAGAACTTTGGGGAAAAGGAATATAATTTTTTGTGTCATGAAGAATATTATGATGCAAGTGGGAGCGATTTCAAAAGAAGTAGAAAAGAGAAAAGGTATAAAACCTCAATAACTAGAGAATGTGCAAGTCTCTGATCCATACTGTATTGATTTGTTTTGCTCACAAAATGGCAACTGCCTCATGTATACAAGCTTCATAAAAAGCAGGCTTAGTTTCACTGCTCTGAAGAGCAGGTGTAACCAGATTCGGAGCTCAAATACAAGTAGTGAACCTCCACTTATGCCAATGAAATTTCACTAATATATACAAGGAGACATCTTTATGCTAAGGTTACATGGGTCCCATTTAGTTTAGTTTACCATCAGGAATGGTAATTATTGGATGCTGCTTCATCTTTCTTCTGGATTACATGAAGATTAAAGAAAAAAAAAACCAACAACAAACAAAAATCTGAATGAACAATATTTATAAAAATATATTATCAGGAAATTTCATTGCTTCCACTGAAGTCGGACAGAAATGCATGAATGTGGTCTTTTATTTTCAGTGTTGTGTAGGTATATACACTGTTATATATTTTCACTGTATGTATGTATGATAACATGAAAAATGTGAATTAAATGGAAAAGGAAATCAATCTTCAGCATCACCTTAGAGCTGCTGGTGGAAAAACAATTTGGGTTTGGTTCTGAAATGATTGAAGGAGTTCCACACGTCAGTGTAGTGATTCCTCAGAATTGTTCAGAGGAATTCAGTTAATTTATATCTGTTTTTTGAAAAGTAAGTCCCTTATCCTAGAAGCACATAAAAGTTTCTCAAGTTATTTTTAAAATAGTGTTGGAATCATGAAGCCTGGACTTCTTGGATCATAACAGACATGAATGGAAGGCTGCTTTTTTTTTTTTTAAGAGAAAAGATGTGATAATGGCAATATTATGCATGATTTCTCTCATAATGGGAGACTTACAACCATGAAGCACACTTCTTACATGTTCCCCTCTATACATCAAACTATATTTTGTGTCACTTAGGTCAGTTATTGAGCTGTACCTGTAGTATATTTTCAGAAAGCACATGAGAACTTGTAACCTTTAGTGAGTTCCCAGTCCAGTTATACATCTCCTCCTAAAATGCTCACTACATTTTCTTAATGATGGGAAGAACTCCTGGCTTAATGCTCCTTGTTAACTTTACCTTTGAAGCAGAGCTGGCTTGTAAAGAAGGGAGTGTCAAAAACCTGCGTCAATTTGTACTGCTAATTAGATATAGGCTGCTGCTTAATTCAGAAACATAAAAATGTAGCCACATAAAGCAAATAGATTTAGTGTGATGGGCATTTGGGTTTTTTCTTCATATCAGACACTAAGAAGAGGAAGCAGAGAGGAAATTACAACAGGAACAGCAATTCTGTCCCAAAAACATGTATCCCTCCAGTGTGTTGTGGCAACCTCCTGAGTTATCACCCTGTCTTGAACCATTGTGTTGTTTTTTTTTTTTTTTTTTTTTTTTCCTGCATCCTTTTTCAATTCTTCTATCCAAATTACTACCGACCCCATACCAGCTTCTGTTCCCTAAATAGGGCTCGGTCTTATTCACAAAACAGATTGATGTGAAATGCTATCATGAAAGCCTCTTCCTGTGCAGAAGCTCCTGTTTCTGTTCAGGATTTAGAACACCTGAATTCAAACTTGAAGTATCCAAAATCCTCATAGAAAAATATGTTTTTGGGGAAAGTGTGGAGTCAAATGGTCATGCTATGTAAACAGAGAAGCACATGTGTTTGAGTGCACTGGATGAAGACAGTGTGTAATAAATGAAAACTAATTTACAGATTTAAAATATTTAAAAACTAATTATTTTACAAAATTATGAAAATATATGGTAGGTAGATATTGAAACTTCCTTGTGTTTTCTACCTATTTTTCCCTGTGGATTTGTTTGGAGAGCTGAAAATAGAAGTATTGTCTAGGTTCCTAAGGTTAATAGCAATTCTTACTTAGTGTCTTGTTACTGACTGATTTGTGCCTTTATGCTTTATCAGATATTTTGATTATCATCTTGCTCGTGCACTGTTAAAGTTGCAAAATAAGATTACTGTGTATTGTTCTATGGCATAAAAGAGTCAAGAATATTCTTTTGCCTCTCCATTTTCAACTTAAAGTCATTTCCATGCTCTGATTCCCCCCCCCCCAAAATCTCTGTAACCTTTTATTATTGTGAGTGGGGATTTGGGGTGAGGGGCGTGTCAGTGCATTAAGAAGTTCATCAGCATGAATTTTCTATTAGCACAGCTGACTACAGCTCTTCACAAATGCAGGTAGAATGAAATATAAATTAAAATAACAAATTAAGCATTTACACAAGTTTGAAGATGTCCATTTTAGCCAAAAGTGGTGGTCTTCAGTCATGGAACTGCTTCCTATATCTGAAGTGCACTCAGAGAAGCACACATTGTAATCTACTGGAGAAGAATTCCTAAAATCAGTTTGGCTTCATTATTCATGGATGTCAATAAATTATAGTAATGTGATTTGTGAAGTGATCAGAAGGTTAAGAAATCTGTGGCTATATCTGAATGACTAAGCGCAGACTGATGATCAAGCACTGTGAATTTCTTTCTGAACTTTGTATTTTATTCTGTCAAGTATGTCCAGATGGCAGGTGATTTTTCTAATATTAGCAATCCACTTCCTTTCCTATTTCTAACATAAGTTCTTGATATATCTACCTGGAAGTCCCCTAAGAGGGGAAAATATCAAATATATATTATTTTAAAGTAATTAACCCGTCAGGATAAAAAAAGATGAAATCTGCAAGATTGTTGTAGTGTAGACATTCAATTGCTATGAAATGGTCCTGCCTGTGAGCTCTTTTGCATGCTTTTGGATGTTCCCTGAATGGAATGGACAGGGAGAAGAGAGGAGGAAAGGATAGGGAAGGTGAATTTTGTGAGTAGTGTGGTATATTCTTTTTTTTATTACAATCTTGGCCTTGATGAGAAGAGAAAGAAGGTGTTTCCTTGGAGGCTTTTTCACTTACTCTGTGGAATGAGAGGACAAGAGCTATACATGTGTCTTTCATGGGAACAGCATACAATTGAGACAGTCCTCCTCAAGCACTGAGCTGGTGTTTTAGGAATGTTTCCTGTAGATGCAAGAAGTGTGCAGATTCAGTCACACAGGGGACAGGTTAATCTGCCATTTAGTACTGACCTTCTTGAGCATGTTGTCAATTGATTATTTGTATTTGTCTCTGCTCAAATACAGTATTTAGCATTTGTTTCTATTCCAAACAGCAAATGAGATCACTGGACTATATCAGACCAGTATATCTGTCTACAGTGATAAGGAGAGTTGTAGGGAGTAGTATAACAGTAATGAATCAGCAGTTCTTCAGATTTTTACTCATGAGCCTGCTAGGATCCATGGACTTTCTGAATCGGAGGTGATTTGTTTGTGCTTAATGCCCTTTGATAGTTACTATAATACATTTTTTTTTCAAGTCTCTGAGCGCCTCTTAGAACTATTGTGAATTCTGATATACGGAGAAGAAAGTACATGTATGGGTTAAAAATTATTGATTGCTTAGAGGGCCTGGAATGTCACCACTTATTTTCATATGAGTAAGTTGTTAAGTGTCTATATGCATTAACCATTGATGGAACAAAACAAAATAATTCAAAAATTTATTTTTAGACTCAGCTGAATTAGTGATGTTCATGACATGTATTCCTGAGATGCTTATACTATTGTATTTCATTTATTATTTAAAATTTTATTATTTACTATTGTATTGGATTTATACACTAGTAATGCTGCTACTTCATGCATGTGAAGAATTTGAATTTCTGTCAACTCTTGTTTTGAGGCTAGTCTCTTCTTGACCTTTCTGTAGGAGCACAGCAGTACAGTGGGAAGACCCTGCCTAAAGCCACCATGCTGCTTCTACTCCTAAGCTATTTCTCTGTGGATAGAGATGTTTTGTTTTGTTTTTTGGTTTGTTTTTTTTTTTGTTCTGTACACTTTGCAACATATGTGAATGACAGAATGTGGCTTAGATTTAGACAATTTCAATTCCAACTGTTCAGTGACCTCTTCCAGGTAATGCAACAAAACATCATTCTAATCACAAGGCCACACAATATGACATAAGTTTGTGGCTGCATTAGTTTCCCTCAGAGTAAAGAAAAAGGGAAAAAAAAAAAAAAGCTTCCATGTTGTGCGCTTCTTAAAGTAATATAGGAAAGTATGGTTTTAATTTTTATCTTTCTTGCCTCTAGCCTGGCCCTACTCTTTTGTGTTTCTCTCTGGCTCGGTCTTGATTCTGTCCCACTTAAAGCTAACCAAAGTTTTCATGTTAACTTGACCTAAAACAGTGTAAAGCCTTGAGCTGTATTTGAAGTGAAGGTCATAAAGGGAAAAATAAAAAAAATCTTTTGTTAGATCAACTGAAGTAACATGTAGGCACTTAAGGGAATTTTTCCAGTGATCAGATCAATTAGCTTAATAAATCAAAAGCAATTGTACCTCTGCACTCAATTTTCCTTCCACATATCCTTAGCTGCAATGGCTACTGCAGCACTACTTCTGCACTTAAGTCACATTTGGGGGTTATGGAATATTTTTCAAGCACCCTTGAATGTATGTTTGCTTTTCTAACTCTCTCCATGCATCTGTACTTGAATGTATGGGAATTTGTAAGGTGATGTTCCCAAGGAAAAAAAAAACAAATTCTTGTTTTTTCAAAATTATAGGTTAGAAAGAGTTGGTAATAAGTAGTTCTAAAGACAGCTAACACATATTCAAGATGGATTAGTTCATTACTAGTTCTACTTTCCTTCTAAAAAGATTTCAGACCTAACAAAACAACCCCTACATTTTTTCAGTGCTTGTCTGTTATGTGTCTAGTTTGTCTTGTGCTGGATGTGATAGGAACTTGAGGGCTTTTTCCCCTGTAACAAATTTCTAACTGTTCCAAAATGTGTGTTTAACCTTACCTTCATTGACTTCTTATTCTATCGTAACAGTTGAACGAGGATTTCTTCTTGAGCAATATTCAAATCAGTTTTTAATGAGCTATTTAATTAAAGGCTAATTGAGGTGAATTCATTAAAGATTTCCAAATTATGCTTATCGGGGTAGCTATGTTTTAAGATAAGTTTTAAATATTTGTTTTATACTGCATTGTTTGATCATAAAAGAACATCTAAAATTATTTTTTAAATGCCTAATTAGACTTTCTGTGCACTTTTCTTATTTAATACCCCATGTTGAATTTGTCATGTGTGAATTTAACATATTGCTAGTGTTGAGCTAATATAAGAAGCATTAAAGAGGTTAAAGGGTATTTTTAGGATCTTAGATATTGTAGAATTAAAAAGTGTATTGGGAATCAGTGATATAATTGGGTTTTTTTGTTAATCTTAGTCTTATTCTTGGTTGGATATTAACTCTATCTTATCTGCATTTTCTTAATCTTGCTGAGTTTCCTCAACAGCAGGCTAACTGCAGGGAATATGACTACATAATGATAGTATATATCTTTTCTTTGTTTGAAGAATCAGTCAGTTTAGTGAATAAGAATATTAAATAATCAACTGGGTAAATTTTTCTTGCTGGAAGGACTTAGTATCCTCTTGAATCAAAGTGAATTTGGAAAATAGGCACTCTAGGTTTTGGGTTTTTTTGTCATTTCAACACCAAAGCAGTTGACTAGAAGTGTGGGGAAAATTAAGAGAAAATAGAACAAGAAATCTGAGGCAGACAATTCCCAAAATTAATCTACATCCTGAAGCTCCCAAGATTTGCTGTCAATAAATGGGTCATCATAATAAAAGCCTCTAAATAAGAGTGCTACAGAGACCCAAATTCCTTGTTGAAGCAAACATTTGTTTCCTTTTTCTATCACATTTATTTTTCATTTTCTGTTCATTTAAAATGTGGAAGTTGACTGTCCAGTCAACCTTTCTTTGTATTTTATATACTTGTGATAGAGTAGTGTTTCATGAGATGCACAATATTCCTGCAGCTTTTCTTTTGAGAGGAGATTATCAGTGCAACAGTGGCAGCAGGAGTTAAAACTGAGTGAAATACTGGTTATAGATTCTTCAGTTTCGTCTTATGCTGGATTTGTCATGAGATTGATAGCTCCGCAGTCTAGACTGCCAATCTGTAACTGTGCTCATTCTTTTCTGGTCTTGTACTACTACTAAGCTTTACTCATATTAGTACATAGATGGTCCATTTCTGTACTCTTGAGAACTGGAACAGTCCCACTGCAAGCTGAGAGATCTTTTTGGGAGGGTTATCTCTATGAAGCTTAATGTGGTAACAGTGAGTGATGAAATATATTTTGCCTTAATGGAGGATGGAGTTATAGTAATCTCAGTAATCAAAGTATTTGAGTGTTTGGGTTTTTTGTTTGATTGGTTGTTTTGTTTGTGGGGCTTTTTGTTTGTTTGTTTTGCTTTTGTTTGTTTCTTTTTTTCCCTCAAGTATTAGCTAATTTCTACAAATGAATATGTTATTCAGTTTTGCTTGACAAACTGAGAAATCAGTGAAAACAAATGGTTTAATGGACACTGATATGAAATCATAGAATCATTTTGGTTGGAAGAGACCTTTAACATCATGAAGTCCAACTATTAACCCAGTACTGACCACTAAACCATGTCCATAATAACACTTCTACACATCTTTTAAATCCTTCCAGGGATGGTGACTCCACCACTTTGCTGGGCAGCCTGTTCTAGGTTTTGACAACCCTTCTTGAGAAGAAATTTTTCCTAATACCCAACATTAACTTCCCCTAGCACAACTTAAGGCGATTTCCTCTTGTCCTATTGCTTGCTACACTGGAGAACAGACCAACCCCTACCTTGCTACAGCCCCCTTTCAGGTTGTAGAGAGCAGTAAGGTCTCCCCTGAGCCTCCTTTTCTCCAGCCTAACCACCCCTAAACAATAAGAACACAGGGATTTTTTCTACCTTTGCCAACTCCTTTTTAATTTTTACAAAGTGTTTCAATCGGATTGCCACAAACATTGCATCACACAGTATTTAATGCAAATATTTTCAATGTAATTTTAAAAAAATGGTTTAGGTTACATCTCAAACTGCTTTTTATGAATCTCGAGGGTTTGCAATGTGATTACAGGACTACTTGATGACAACATTAAGATCTGCATCAATGGGTTAACACTGGTGTAGCACAGCATCCTGTCTTCAGTGTGGTCAACAGCAGATGACAGGACATGGTATGTCTGTACATGTATCTTCAGATTAGGCCTTTTTCATTATATTCTCTCAGCTCCACTAACATGGAATAGTTGCTTCTAGTGCTTTAAAGGTGGACATTCCCTTCAGGAATTTATTGAATTCTTTTAGAAAAAAAATATACTCTTGGCAGAAACATCATGCCAGGGTGATGAACTATATGATTTAATTATGAATTATGAAGAATAAGCCCTTCTTCGTGGGTATTTTTCTTTCTGCTTGTTCATAATTTCATTTTATACGACTTATGTCTTGAATAATGGCAAATAATGAAAAATTATTGCCTATTCACTATCTCTATACTACTCACTGTTTTATAGACCTATATCACGTTTCTTCTCAGCCACTTATTTTTTAAAATTGATGAATGTAGTTTTCTTTCTATGAAATCCATTCCATTCCTCTGACCAAATTAATTGTTCTGCATTTTTTCTGTATTCTGCTCTTCTACACAATAATCTTTCTGATGGGTGATGGGATCTTTCTGATGGGGATGGGCTGATGGGATCTTTCCAGGGTGATGACCCTAACTATATGCAGTATTTGAGATGTGCACCATGGGTGCACCATGTTTAGAAGCCTAATGATGCTTTTTTTAATTGCCTATTCCTTTCCTAATAATTCTTAATACAATATGTGACATCCTGACAGACACTAAAATTGTTAGTTGATGACTCTTGATTCTTTTTTTCCAAAATGTGTTACGGGCCTGTCACTTTTTATGCAAAATTAGAAGTTGGTTCTTCACAAAGCAGTTAGACCGTGTTTGCTTACATTAATTTTCACCTGCCATTGTATTGTAAAGTCATATTTCTTCTTTTAGCTCTTCAGTGAGGTGACAGTCTTAATTATAATTCTAAAAAAACTAATACAGAAATTTATAATGTGATTTTAATATACAGAGCAGAAGCATTACTTTGTTTGAAAGCTCTGTTGTATTACTGTATACTCACTTAGGAATATGTTTAATAGTCAGTCCTTTGTGTTAAATGGATTTACCAAGACCTATGTGGTTTTTGGCTGTACTTAGCTCTATCCCTCTCTACTAATTTATTTGACACACTTCTAGTTTACAAACTCTCTTTAAACCTTTGTCATTAGCCGTTAAGACTTGTTTCCTCTGCTCAAGTTCCAGGTTTTGTGCCACCACATGCCTTGAAAAAAAACCACGTTCCCCTCTGGCAAATTGCAAGTTTACTAATTTACTTTCTATACTTCCTCTTCTGTTACAATTCTCAGAAATTGGTGAACACATAATTAGGAGCACAGTTAAAGAAGCTGTCATCCTTCTTGCTTTTGCAGACACCCAAGAAAGTAAGTGGGGTCTATAAGTAGTAACCACTCCAGGACAGGAGGTAGAGTAGCTTTTATTGGGACAGCTATGAACCCCCAAGGGTGTGAGCAGAGCTTTGAGGGGAACTCAGATAATTAATCTGAAAAAATTGTGTGGCATTGAAGGACCTTAGCAAGAGAATGAAACATTCTGACGCAACTCCTCTATAACAGAAGGTAATAGACACACAAAATCAAGTTATGGCTTCTGTTTTTTTCCACCTGTGACCCTGAAGCCATGCAAGACATTGTAGAATATTGTAATCTTGCCAGATACTGAAAGGTTTTCAAATTCTACAGCTCTGAAATGACGTGTCAATCATTCATAATGCTAACGTATAAAGGAATCATGCTTTGTGCTTTCATAGGATCTTAGAGTGTTCATTAGTGTTAATGAGTTATACATAAACAAGGAATCTTAACAAAGATGCTAATATGAAATGATGTCATATACATGCTCTGCCAGATTTGTGATTTGGTAAATAATGTTGCATAGCAAAATATAGTCACTGTTGTGCAGCCATGACATCCTACCAGGACTTTATATATTTTTTCCTTTTGTAGAGAAAATAACATCCTCAGTTTCTCCAACTGTGATGCCTTTAGTGTCTGACTGGGTGGCAGAATAGGAAGAAGTCAATCCTGTCTTGAGGAAAACATACCTTGAAGTTGATTTGACCAGTGTCTTCATGGTAACAATGCAAGGATTTCTAATCTGATTTGTTTGGTGTGGATTCACAGATTTCAGAGGCAGAATAAACCCATACAAACAGTGTAGGAGAAATTATTGCCCATTATTACAAAAAAGGTGAGGAGGAGTTGGATGCAATTTTGTGCAAGACATGTTCTGTGATGTTGAAGACATCAACACAAATAGATGTCTTTATTATATTGTGAAATACAGTGCAAATTACTTTTTCAAATACTGTTGTTTCCTAGAATGCCTTCAACATCCAGCTACAACACCTTAAATATATTGTACCACAGTTTGGCTGAATTACAAGATGAAAGGTCTATGTGTTTTTCCCCTTTGTAGCTATGACTGTTGAAAACACTGTGTTGTTTTTTTGTTATTTTATTTTTTTACCTCTCTATAGAAAAAATAAAAGTTAATAAGTAAATATGCTGTAATACCTTTTTAATTATTATTATTTTAAAAATAAAAATAACTTTAGGCTTTAAGGCTCTTACTTGTGGATATCACAGAAGCTCTAAAACTAAGAATTATCTGCTGGCCAGCTGGGCTTAGAGTTGTAGCAAACAGAGTCAAATCCAGGTGGTGGCCTGTCACCAGTGGTGTCTTCCAGGGTTCATTTTGGGGCCAGTCTTGTTCATTGATTTAGATGAGGGGATTGAGTGCTTCCTCAGGAGGTTTGCAGACAACACCATATTGGGTAGGAGTGTTGATCTGTTTGAGGGTAGGAAGGCTTTGCAGAGGGATCTGGACAGGTTAAATTGATGGCTGAGGCCAACTGTATGAGGTTTAACAAGGCCACATACTGGGTCCTGCATTTCAGTCACAACAACCCCAGGCAATGCTACAGTCTGGGGAAGAGTGGCTTGAAAGCTGCCTGGCAGAAAAGGACCTGGGGGTGCTGGTCAACAGCTGGCTGAACATGAGCCAGCAGTGTGCCCAGGTGGCCAAGAAGGCTAATGGCATCTTGGCCTGTATCAAAAATAGTGTGGCCAGCAGGAGAAGGGAAGTGATTGTGTCCCTTTACTTGGCACTGGTGAGGCCACAGGTCAAGTGCTGTGTACAGTTCTGGGCCCCTCACCACAAAAATTATGTTGAGTTGCTGGAGCAAGTGGAGAGAAGGGCAACCAAGGTGTTGAAGGGGTCTGGAGAACAAGTCCTGTGAGGAGAGATTGAGGGAATTGGGATTGTTTAGTTTGGAGAAGAGGATGCTGAGGGGAGACCTTATTGCTCTCTACAACTGCCTGAAAGGAGGTTGTCATGAGGTGGGTGCAGCCTCGTCTCTAAGGTAAATAATGACAGGACTAAAAAAAGTGTAGATGAGGCACTTCAAGACATTATCTAGAGGTATGGTGAGGTGTGGTTTTTTGTTGGGTTGGTTTGTTTGTTTGTTTATGTTTAGTTTTGTTTTTATTGACAGTCGGACACAGTGAACTTAGAGGTCTTTTCCAACCATGACAATTCTGTGTGATTCTGAGTGAAATAATCCATCCAAAGCAGCTGATGCAGAAGTTTGATTTCATGCATGCTTTGGTAGCAGAAGTTTTCAGTGCAACTATCAAATTGAGTATAGTAGAACAACTAGAAAATAGCAAGTGTAGCATCTAATTCAAACTGATGACAAAAAAACCGCTAGTCTCACTGTAGCAGTTTGCAATAGAACAAATCTTGAAGAAAGTCATAGAGTAAGATGTCTATGGGTTTACTCATAGAAGAATGCATTAGGTTAATCATAATTGAGATAATGGTGAGCTGGGACCCTATATTATAGGAAAGTCCAGAGGATATAAAACGCTGTATAGCTCAGGACGGCCCATCTGGTCATACCAGATGACCATACAAGGTCACTGTATCATTGCTGAAGGGCCTGTCATCTTAGACTCAAGTCGTGTCAGACCAGAAGATGCTGTTGTCCCTTCTTTGCTGGAAAGAGATCTATGTAAACCAAGAGCAAGTGTTAGCACAAGCAAAAATGGGGCTTGTTCTGAATACATTTAGTGCAGAAGAATATGAATTGACTGTGAATATATTTAGTACAGATATTAGGTGAAAACTCCATATT
>JANHGN010014995.1:105690-120471 GCA_024605025.1 Megaceryle maxima | reverse complement strand
AAATAGAAAATATGTGTGCATAAATGTCCATGCAAGATATCATAGCCAAACATAAAATGATACAGGCTTTTAATATACTGCAAATTTAAGAACTAATCGGGTTTAATCCCAAATTACTATGGAAGGCCAAAAAACTGAAAATGCCACAGTAGTGTCCATTACCTCTCATCCTGACACAGGGCACCACTGAAAAGAGACTGGCCCCTTCTACTTGTCACCCACCCTTCAGATATTTGTAAACATGAATAAGATCCCCTCTCAGTCTTCGCTTTTCCAGGCTAAACAGCCCCAGGGCTCTCAGCCTTTCTTCATAAGTCCCTTAATCATCCTTGTAGCTTTCTGTGCCTACTGTAAGACATGTGCCTACTGTAGGTTCTGTTTCTCATCAGCAAGCCTGGTATGTCTGATTGAGACCAGATTCTTGGAAGAACAGCATAGATACCTTATTTAAGCAATTTACTCGTGCCCCAACTTCTCACTCTGTGTAAAAGACTTCTAAAATGGCTTTATCAGCATTTAGTTGGTGACATTCCCCCAGTTTTAAATGCCTGGAGGTAATATCACTGTTGCATTCAGTTTATTATCCTGGGCAACTCTGAGCAGTGGAAGTGGGATTGTTGGGGAATTCATACTGGGATTCAGAACTTCAAAGACATCCATTCATAGCCAGGTTTTCTCTATAATGTCCATGAATGGTTGAAAGGTGATTGGGAGCCCTCAAATGTTAGTTAGATGGTCTTAAATGAGTGTCTGTAGATATTTTCTATTGACAGTTTTATATAGCACAACTGACAGTGAATTGAAAAGCAAAAGTATGGCCACTTATGGTAAAGCTGGGTTTAGGTACAATTAGAAGGAAACTGAGTAGTTGAATATGGGTGAACTGAACAGGATGAGGTTAATATCACCATACTGTGGACAAAAGAAAGTATTTCCACTTTAATTAAATATACTTGTCATAATCATCTCCATTATGTACACGAGTTAGCACTTGGATACATTACCTGAGCAGAAATCAAAATATAAATCTATACACAAAAGAGATCTTTTGGCATCAGGATTGAGACACAGCCATGAAAGGCCTCCCTTATCCTATGAAACCTCCTCTATGGTTCAGCAGATGAGACTGGAAGGCAGATTACACAGGGGAGTTCTAGTTTTACACCATCTTCCTTGTTTGGTGGTGTGCACGAGGAATAGGAGATATAACTGAGCAAATAGAGACTGACATTCTCTGTTGTTATATATGTGTGTGTGTATTGGGAAGGTTGCCCAATTGACCAGAGATCAACCATGAGGCAGAAGTGTGGTCTCTATGCTAGACACTTAGACTTGGAGGACAGCAAAGGTATATATAGCTGCCAGGCTCTCCAGGCAGACTTGCTGTGAGTTTTTACAGGCTTGACTGAGCCATCCATGAAATTATGGCAAATTGGAAGGCACGTTTTCACTGATTTCTCAAGTCATCCACACCAACAGCTGGGCAGGAGGTTAAAATTCTCCCCGTGTGTGGTGCAGTCCCTGCACTTTGCCATGCAGTTCTCAGGTCATGTTTTCTGTCTGTTTCCTGTTCCTTCAGAGAGTGAGGAAAAATCTGTTTGATTCCTGATGAATGGCCATGTAATTTTCAAACAGCAGCATGCTGCATTTGTATAATGCCTTCATTTGATTTAAATGCAAGATGATAGACACTGAGCAAAGATATGTACCTACCAGCTGCTGAAGAATTAATTACTAGGACAATGACAAAGATTAAAAGCAGATTTAGTGAAGTGAACTTTTATTTGGGTTACTCAGTGGATTAACTATGAAAGAAATAACATAAATTCACCCTGTTCTGGAGTTTAGATCGTGCAGTGCTTACTCAGGTTGACAGCCACACATTTACATTAACTGGTATGGAGTAAGTGGTCCTCATAAATACCATTTGGTAGGATTCCTGTGAGTAAGATGCTGAACCTTTTCTGCGCTTTGATTGTCACTATATGGCATATTTACAATCATATGAATTGAAATCCTCGTAGGGTAAGCTGTTAGTCAGTAGGGATAAGAGATCTGTATTAGTGAATTCTTCTCCTTTGGAAATGTAACAGGATTTTGCTGTTTTCAGAAACAATACCACTCTATGTTAGTGGTTGTCAAGTAGAAGGAGCTGGTCTCTTTTCAGTGGTGCCCTGTGACAGTAGGAGAGGTAATAGTCACAAACTGGAATACAGGAAGTTCCACCTCAACATGAGGAGAAACATCCTTGTTGTGAGGGTGATGGAACCTGGAACAGGCTGCCCTGAGAAGCTGTGGAGTCTCCTTCTCCAGACACTTTCAAACTCCACCTGGATCTGTTCATGTGTGGTCTGCTCTGGGTGATCCTGCTCTGGCAGGAGGGTTGGACTTGGATGATCTCCAGAGGTCCCTTACAACCTCTACCATCCTATGACTGTGTGATTCTGTGATCCAGCTTTGTTCTGGGCCTAGGATTTAAAGAACTACTTGAACTCTAATTTTGGCTTGTTTGATACTACTGCAGTCAGGTCCTGGTGACGCAATTGTGTTTTAATTAATCAGCAGTAGTAGTAATATTAATAGATTTATGCAATTGTGAAGATCCAGTTTGATTTTTTGAGTCACAGATCAGGCAGTTAGTTGGTGCAGTGTAGCCTCTGGTCCCTGGATAGCTTCATTTTATTTCAAAATCATAAATAAGAAAATTTTATGTTCTCTAATAAGCTTCCTTCTGTTTATTCCCAAAATAATAATAACAAAAAAAAATTCAAGCAAAATAATTTTTTTATATCATCTCTTATGTGACTATCATTGTGATAAAGACCCAATATTATGGTCTTACTATTTACTCTTTAAATAAATACTACCTATTTGCTTCAACTTGCTAATATATTCCTGAACTATTCATTTTAATAGAGGTTATTAGTGACAATGATAACTAACTGAGGAACTAACTGAAATTCATTACCTGCTGGGATGTCCAATGCAGTGATTAAAAATCTGAAACACTTACTTTTCTAAAAAATCATTATATTTGACATTTGCTTGAAATCAGAAATGAATGAAAAATAAATAATAATAAAAAAGCAACTTAATGTAAAAAAAAAAAAAAGGAAAAGATCATGGAAAATAAGTCTGAAAGACATACTAAGTATTCATGTAGTCAGTTGCAAGGGAATAAAGTATTCCCCTGCACCCACAAGGATCACTGCTACTTAAACCATAGCATTTGAAGTTTAATTTAACTTTTCTATTAATTCATGCTTGATTTTTGCACAGACACATACTTTAATGAAAAGAAGGTTGAGCATAATCCCACTCTGAACTAAAAAAAATCCCACTTAGCAATAAAATGTTCTCAGATTGTTTCAAAGCAATGAAACTTGTTTCATTCTCCTTTTTTTGTTTAAAAAAAAAAAAAAAAGAAGTATGTTTTCTACATGTCTATGAGAAGATTCTATTTTACTATAATAGCATTTTTATGTTGGAGATAGTAAAGCCCAAGACATTGTCTCTGAAAGTTTGCTTTTTGGCTTTAATTATCTGTGTGCTTATGTCTGGGATGCTTTCACCTTTCTCTAACAGCTGTTTAAAAAAGAAAAAAAAAGTTTAGGCAGAAAAGGTGAACTTTAAATTCCCAGAAAGTATAATTTGCTACTGTCTCTGCTCAGTTATCAAAGCTGGGAAAGACATTGCCATTCCCTTTCTAGGGAGTGAACCCTGGCAATGGTTGGTCAGTTTTGAGGCTCTGAATCTACACACAAAACTCAAAAATGTCCTTCATTTACATTAAAATTCTTAGGAATTAAAACAACTTGGGTTTTGTTTTTTTTAATTAATGTTTTAAACCGAAGCACTTCTTTGGTATGTATCTTGTCAAATGAGCAGACAGGGCTTGGTATTTAGAAGAGTCAGGCCTATAAATTTCACATTTCCATGTGCCAGTGTGGAGAGCAGTTTCTCTCTGGCACTTCAGCTAAGCTTTTACTTTTAGTTGAGTTATGATTTAAGCAATGTAGTTACATGAGCAGAGTAATGCTAAACCTCACTCAAATAAACAACTGGAAACACAAACTTCTTGAAATGAAGAACGTATAGGGAGTGATGACTGAATGAGAGTTTAGTTTGTTTTTCTTTTTCTCTTTAAATGGGCTGTTGATCTGCCTGAAGATGGTTATGTCAACATAAATTCCCATGAACTGTCAGAGTGGTTGATCCAGGAGTACCTGCTTGTAACAACCAAGCTTTCTGTTAATCTGAATACGTGGCAGTGCTTCTGTTGACTTTCCATCCCATTCTCTGTACTCTCTATTTACACAACAAGCTCTTTAGATAAGTGACAACCTCTTGACAATGCATATGCATGGAACACTATATAATGCAAGGTTATTCCTGACCTCTAGCATTGTTTGAATATGAATTATAATCATATAGAAGGATTGGATAAGTTGGGGAAATGGTATCAGGTCTACAGGATGTATTTATATTTCTTTCAGGAGCTTGTGTTTTAATATTAATAAAGTTTATCTGACAGAATGATCTACAGGAGACATAGAATCAATGTAACTTTCATCTTGGCTAACTCTAACCAACAGAAGACACGACTTAGGAAGGCAACAATTTAGGAAGGAAGCTTATTTTTGCTTTATAGAGTTTATAGTTTGACATAGAACAACAGTTTAGTATTTCAAAGTTTGTTCATTTTTTCCTGGCCGTAGTAAGGTGTTAAAATATACATGCTCCAAATTATTCCTAGTCTTATAAAAAACCAACCAAACAAAAAAAAAGTCATAAGGTCTTTGTAGTTTGCTAAAAGATTATGCCATTTGCTGTTGCTAACAAAATAGGTGGGGTTTTTTTGTCTGTATAATTTACTGTCCTAGGGCAGCTCAGCAGAGATGTGACATCTGGTTGCTCAATGAAGTCTTTTATTTAACCCAATTTTCCACCTGGGTTGACTGGAAGATATGAATCTAAACTTGATAAATTCCAGCCACTGTTTCTGTGTCTGAGAAATTTCCAAAGTCCATTGTAAGACTGCACAGCAATCAAGAGCGTATACAGGCAACAAAAGTAATATTGGTTCAGTGCATTATGCTGGCAGCAACAACACTCACTTCTTAACTGTTCTGCCTCACGTTTCATTTGAGAAAGAAATAGGCAAATATAAGGTTGTTAAAGTAACTGATTGAAGAAATATGGACTCAGTAGTGGTGTTAACCTTGCTGTCCCAGCTAAATTCCAGTTTGGGTATTAAATTCCTCCTGCCTAGATTCTTTTGTTATTTTGTTTTTTTCACTTTCACTTAAACTACAGATACTTAGATGGCCTCTAAACAGTGTGGCTTTGTGGGTGTTTCAGCTCCTTGTTGTATGATTTCTGTAAATAAAAGCATGGATGGAGCTTTGTCCATATGAACATCTTCCTAAACTTATGATATTTATGATGAGGAAAACTTGGTATGTCCACTCGTGGCAACTGAAACGTCCTTTTGATCTTAAATAAAGAAAAGACTGTGATATGAGTTTCCCAGGAAAATACATAATTCCTTCTCATCAGATGCAGGGAATAGGGAATTTTTGTTCATTTTTCTCTGTGAGGAAGCAGGTATGAGAATGTCCCCAGGTGGTTAGTGTGGGGATTACAACAGTTTTAGGTTTCAGAATTTAGGATTCAGGCACTGGTTTGATGTTGATACAGAAAGGAGAGAATTTTTTGATGCTGTCATTGAGCCAATTTCGTCTGAACTGGAGGGGTAGAATCTCATATTTTGAAACCAAGGGAGAATAGTTTTAGTATCTCTTTCATAAGTGCATTAATTAGTGAGGGTTTTATCTTGTAATTATGTCTGGCTACAGATACAGAATTTTTAAAAATCCTTCCTCCCAATTCCATTCTTAAAGACCTCTTACTTATTATTGAAGTGTTACTAAGCTAATGAAAGAAATCATTTAGAAAAAGACTAATTAAAAATATTAAATCAGAGAAAAATACTTTGTTTGTAGATTGATCATTTAGTCTTTCAACTGTTTGAAACTCCATTCCTTTTCCTCCTGCTAGGAGCAAGAAAGTGGTATCGGTACCGTCATATTAAACGGTTGATACTTAGACTTTATATAGTATGTAGTCATGAGCCCCCAGATTCTATAAAGATTTAAGTTTCATTTTACATATAAATGACCAAATTCATCACACTTTACTTTAAGCACTGAGCTGAACATCCATTTGGGGATTATAATTAATTTTATCAGTGAGAAAAGGTAGAAACTGCAGAGATAAAATCACATTGTAGTGGAAAGGCTGTCTCTGGAAATGCCTTTTCTTCTGCACCAATTGTAAAGAGATACTACCACAAGAGTATACTCCACGTAGGTCAGTGTCTAGTGCCTGATAGCAGGTATCTGAGCTGAGTCCTCATCTGCAAACAATAGTCGTGTATACTTAAGTACCTCCACTTACAAAATGGTTTATGCAGATCAGAGGAATTAATCTGTACAATGTCATTACAGTGCCTTTTGATTGAAGATTTTTTTGCAGAACACTTCTGCTTTCAAAAGTGCCAACAGAACCCAGGACTTAGAACAGAAAAAATAATTTCAGACTCTACAACAAAATTTAGGAAATTCTGTTTGTCTAAAACTCAATAGCATCCCCTTCTGGGAAGTTGTTTTACCCTGGACCATTGTTTTTTGACCTACAAGTTAATTTGACATTTGCATTTCTACCCGCAGCAATGCTCAGAGCTATTCCTGTCAGTTTCAGACTCCTTTTGTGTTACTATAACCACGAAAAAGATCTTTAGGTGTATTAGGCTCTCTGGTTTGTAAACTAAACCTCATGCCGAGTTGTTCACAGTCAAGAGTCTATTATGCAACTATGTATAGAGTGTAATTGTAATATAGCAGTTTTATTTTGTCTTTGCAAATAAAGCTACTGTCAGGTGCCATCGTTCAGGAATACTTCTGAAGATGAGGGTAGTTCTATGAATTTTCCTTTCATTTCCATAATTTAATGTGGTATTTCATTCTCCTTTATTTTTGCCACAAAAACATGGAAAATACCATAAAATGAGTCTTAAAGATCTGCAATTGAGCAAAGTTGCAATAAAACAGATTTTCTGTGGCTTCACTTTCATTTGCCAAAGCAATCGGCTTTCTTATTACTAGTATATGTATTACAGTTGAAACAATCTCCAGACCTCCTAATTCCAACAAAATCAACTTTTCACATTAGAGCATAGAACTGCAATAAATATGAGAATTGGCTTGCAAGAGTGCATTAAAAATATGCTGTTGGGTCATTAATTGGTCTTGGAGTTTCTAGAAATGAAAAACCCCCCCACTCTGCTGACTTGTAAAGCATGTATGAATAGTAAGAATAGAGACTAGTCTCCTAAAATAAAACTATCATGTTCTTACCATCCTGACATTTAAAGAGTATGTCAACAATTTAAAAGCTTCCCTTACGCCGATGATATATTTATTTTATCAGGACTATCTTACAATTTCATATTGCTGACACTTCTCTGATTATGTTAGCTCTCTGCAGGATAGAACTTCCTGGTTATTCTTTTCATAATTTTAGAGCAAAATAAGCTTGTTTCTGGCATATAAGAATGACCTTGCAATTCATAAGTGTTATTTTTTCTTCCAGATTTGCAGTTGATGTCTTTTGGATTTTTGATAATCTTTATTTTGTGTCCAAATAGAAATTATCATATTAATAAGATGAGGAGAACATTCTTTCTGAAATTTTGATTTTTTTTTTTTTTTTTATTTCTTCTTGGTCCAACAGCGTTACCCAGTCAAGAGACAGGTAAATTTTAGCTATTGCACTGCATACTGTGTAAACTAAGGAATTTATTTCTGGTCTTGCTCCCTCCTTACAGTGTGTGCAGTCAGAAATTCATAATGTCTTGCCTTTTTAGACAAGTTATTTTGTATGTTAAAAAGATGCAGGATGGGGGTGGTTCAAGCTGTTTTAATATATGGGTTTTTTCTTAATTTCTTTATCACCATTCTTTCACATTTTTCCTTCAAGAATTCTATTTTTTAAAATAAATCTGGAGTATTTTGTGTTACTTCTATAAAATTGTATTGATTAATGAATTCAAACTGGAATTTAGTGTGTTTTATTAACTTCCACTGTGCATCAGAGTTCAGAGAGGATTTTGCACTTTGAAGGATAGTTCTACTGACTGATACTAAAATTAAGGTCTTAATACGCTTGGTGGTAGTTCTCATCTTTGTACCTAGAAGTTATAATGCAAACAGTGAAAGCAACCAGAGTAAGACCAAAAAAAAGGACTTGAAATGAGATTTATATGGCTATAAAACAACTGGGTGGGTCTACCTTTGTGTGACTAGGCATAAGGATGCTCCCAGGTGATTGCATCCAGCCAGCAGACATAATGCTGGATGTATATCATCCCCTTTTGCTCCCTAGTATCTACAAAAATAAACCCACTTATTTACTTGAAGGTAGGAAAATAAGGTGCTGGAAAATGCACTAGTTTGAAGGTATATGTGTCATTTAGGAGACTAAGGAAGCAAAACTGGACACCACAATCAATTGTCAGGGCTCTACATCCTCAAGGAGATGGCTGAACATGTATCTTTATTTCAGCCTTTAAAAAGGCTGCTTAAATGGTTATGATCACTTGTAAATAGTAACTTAGTAGTTACCAGTTTTTATTTTAATAAGCTTTGATATCTGAAAGGCCCATCAAGCTCTTTTTCAGCACTGCTATAAAGAAACATATTTCCCTGTCATAACTGTGCTCAGAAAATTGTTGTTATTTTATCCTACTGTGATATAATAATAATTGCCATGTCAATTAATAAGACACAGTCTGAGAGCTCAGTCTAAGGCTTGGGATGTGTCAGGGTTGCAAGTATAAACACCATAATTCCTTTGTAAAATACATGTTAGTTGTCCTTACTGACTTTCTACCCACCACTACTAGTTAGTTGCTTCTTGGCAGTGAAGCTGTAGTAATAATTTGGAAACATTTGAAAGAAAAGGAAGCAGTACCTTTACACATTACTGGACTTTTTTCTGTGACTACCTTTGAAGCAGGTTCTGGAAGGCAAGAATAAACTTTGTGTTTTATAAAGATTTGTAAAAGATCTTGATAGTGAAGGATTTTTTTTTTTTTTTTTTTTTTTTCTATGGACGGGGGAAGGGATTGGACTAGCATATAGCCTCAAAATTAGCAGGAGATATTGTGGCAGAGACACCTGTAAAGCAGATAGCAGTAGCTACCTAAAATGCAGATTTATTACAACCAAAAATTACCCAGCACTCCAATGGACCAAAGTAAATTACAACTTCAAACGTCGGGCGGGAATATAATACTACACAATTAATTCCTAAGTTTCATGAATATTGTTTTTTAGAAGGGTGACCCAAAATGTGCACATACTCCCTCATGAAAGGGAAAACCTGACACCCAAGGGTACTCAGAAAGGGGATAACTCCCAGGAAGTTTCCTCGGGCAGTGTCCCAATCCAAGAGGAGAATTCTCAAATACAAACCCACTACTCCAAGGAGGACCGATTCAAATTGGTTCTTCATCTCTACCCTATTTGGGTGCAAAGGCACAACAAATGCAAACTAAGGGCCTGAAACAAAGCAATAAATTTTTAATGGACATGAATCCTTGATCTTTATAGGATCTTTGGCAAACCCTGGTCATTTTCAGGTCTTTGTCAGGGCAGGTGGATCTGTCATGGATATTAAAAAGGAAAACAGAAAGGACTGGAAGAACGTCGGTGTACATACCAAAGTGCTATCTATTCCCAAAGCACATTTATTTTAGAAGGTGATGAAGATATTTATACAAATTTGGCACTAATCAACAACTTCATTTAAACTCCCAACATGATATAGCTTAGAGGTAAACAAAATTGCAGAGCAAAGTAAAATCAGACAAGATTTTAGAGTAAGATAAAAGAGGGTGAACAAGAAAATGTGCTGAATCCTTTAAAAGGAATGCAGATTGTTATAAAACCATAAGAACTGACATTTGGCTAACACCCATTGGTAGCACTTTGCTGAGAAAATGTTACTCCCATCAGTTTTCGCTGGGCAATCCAAGTAACTCACATTTTGCTCAAAGATAACACATCTAGTAAAACCATTAGGAGATTTTTATTTTTTTTTTAATCCCAGGATTTTGCCATTCTAAATTTTATTCTACTGGAAAATCTAGTTCTGGAGAAGATTCAGAATCTTCTGAGTTTTTTGCTTTCCCAGAATAAAGTAGGTGAATAATGTTGACACTGTCTTTCCCATAAAACCACCGTATCTCAGAAAAAGGCAAAAGAATTACACTTATGCTGGCAAGTAAATGAGAGTAGAGTTCATCTCTGATCAACTGGCTTTGTAAAGTATTTAGAAAAAATAACAAAGATAAGGCAATATATTAAAGGTTTTAATAGCTGGTGTATATCAGACTGTGGAGTACTTTTTCTTAAACCCAAATCTATTTTTCAGCTGCAAAATTCTGTAGAGTTAGGCAGGTCATCTGTCATTGAAATGTTCATCAGATGTGAAGCAATTAGAGAGTGACTGTTGTCCTGAAATAATGAAGCACTGATTGTATGCATCTGTAGATGAATAATGATATATAAAAGGAAGAAAGATTGGAAGATAGAAGTGGATAAAGTAAAAAAAAAAGTGTTTTGCAGTAAAGCTCAAAGTTAGATTTTGGTTTATGAGCAGCTACAGTGTGAAATCAAAAGAAGGACTTCATATCATTATAACATTGCTTTCTTGACTCTCATGTTACAGGGAACCTATTGTTTCAAAGCATTTCTTATTCTTGGTACTGTGTATTGGTTCTGCAATGCAAACCTGTAGTGACAACTGCGTGTCAACTGTGTGCAATTTGAACTTGAGCATATAAGTACAGAGATTCATGCAGATTCACCAGTATTACAGCCAGAGTTCTGGAAACAAGAGTTATCCTTATGCTCTTTAAACTCCTCTTTCAAACAGTGTTGTACTCTGACACTTATAAAAATAACCTAATAACTTCATATTGAGGGGCCTGAGGAACTGAGAAAACTACCTGGGACAGTTACCAACACTGACTTACTTTCTTTTGTCTCCATGAGTCCCCTGTACCCTGTCTTTCTCTGCTTATTTTTGGTCTCAACAGATTTTTGGTTTTTTGTGGTTTTGTTTGGGTTTTTGTTTGTTTTTGTTTTTAAAATTGAGATATCCCAGTATCAAATGGACCCTCCTGGACCAAAGACTTAGAAATAAGGATAAAAATATTTTTGTTTGCAAATTTCTTGCCTCCTCCTAGCATAAAAGTAGTTCATAGAATGTTAATAAGGATTCTCCTAAAAATGTTATCAACCAACACCCTGGTTATGCCAGATGTTTTAAACTGAAATGAAAATAAGGGGAGATATTTATTAGAGATGGTGGACATATAACAGCTAGTTTTAAGATTAAATAAGGATTACTGTTATCTTCTATGACTCAAAATTACCAACTTAAGAAAAAGACTATGTGTAAACAGACTAAAAGATGAAGTTCATAGGGTGAACGGTGCGAGTTGCACTGATTTCAATTTAAGATCCCCTGACCTAAGTACATTGTGTATTTCTGTATTCCCTGCACAACGCTCGGGGTAACATGTTGAAGCTTAATTATTTACAAATAAAAATACAACACTAAAGTTTTGCTCCTGTTTAAAATTAATCAGTTTAGAAGCAAATGTCCTTGCTTTTCTACCATACCTGGTGAGATGTAGTGTAATTGAATGATTGCTCCTGGATGGAAACATATCCTGACCACCCACCTGTGATTTCATTACAGGAAGAGACATTCTCTTATGTGAGAATAAACAGATTAAATTAAATCTGCAGCATAATGAACAGATGCTTCAATATTTGACCTCTTATTAGGTTTTATCACATGACAGTCTCCAACCTACCACAGATCTTATGGATATGAGTCCTTCCAGTCTTCCATTTATCTCTGAAGTGTGTTGATTTGTAAATGGGTATTAAAAAATGAGACTTTCCTTCATTGGGGAGGGAGGGGGAAGTGAAATAAGGAAGTAGAAGAGAGGTTTCATTTTTGTGAATTCTGTATGATGGAAGATCCTTGCAGGGAGGGACACATTCCAGACAGAGTTTTTAATAAGGAACATAAATGTCTATCTTAAGTTTGTAGAAACAGCTTGCAAAATCTTGGCACTGATGCTAGAAAAGGTCTCACATTTTTGTGTTTGCTTATTTATGTTGAAGTGTTATATAAAGACACATTTTTTTCTTGGGCCTTGCATGCTTTAGCCAGTCACACCTTCTGCCAGCTGTTAAGAACCTTGTTGCTGTTGGAAAGATTTTCTTCCTTAGCTCTGTGGTGGGTTGTTACTACTGTACATTAGTGTGCTATCTGCATAAAATAAAAATGTGTTTTAAGCAGTTTAGGATTAAGCCACTGATGTCATTAATCTTCTCATTTACATTGCAGTTTTATACTGCACTAACTCATCATTGATACTGTGCTGATATCTTTGTAAGAAGATTGGTGGGTTTTTTGGCCGTAGGGCAAAAGTTTGAACTTAAGGGGGTGAGCACTGCTCTTGCTGGTCGCTGTTGGAATCAGGAGCCAAGACTTTTGAACGCAGTCTATGGCTTTTCTGTGGACCAGTTATATCACTTATTTGTACACCTTTTTCCTTTGTTGTAAAAGGACAGTTGTTAACACTGTCATATCTCAAAGAGCAAATGCTGTGACAGATCATTCATTCATACAAAGGAAAGATGATATAAATGCTGGCTTGGTTATTCTTATCCTAATGTTCCGTGGAAGAGAAAGAATGTTCTGTTTGCTAGGCCTTCTGGTCTCTCTCTCCAAGAGATTAAATAAATGTCTTGTAATATAGTGAGATGAAATCTGTCAAAGAGAGAATGAAGTGGGGCTTATTAAGTCATTAGCTTACCTTTTTTTTTTTTTTTTTTTGCGTGATTCTTCACGGAAAAAAGTTCACACTGTCTATCTCTGGAGTTTGGAGGTAACATGCCGCATATTCATCACCTGACTAAATAAGGTTCAAACCATATCTCTGGTGCTCAGTCTGCACAGTAAATATGCCTCCTATTACTGTGAAGTGATCAGCAACAGCACCAAATAGAGAGGTTACTTCATCCTTTCCTCTTGTCATATGTTTTCTGTTTGTCTGGTTTTCCTCCTGCAAGTCTGCCATGAGCATATTTTACTTCAGGGGGAAAAAAAAAAAAAAAGCTTAAACAGAAAGCCTAATTTATTTACATTTCCAAAATAGAAAGTAAATGCCTCTCTGGGCTTCTGCTCAAAATCTCCTGTAGAATGCACACCCAAATTCTTCTAAGATCACATTGCTTCTGTATATTTAGACATAATGACAAGGCATGCGTGACTTGTTCAATTGGGTCCATGTCAAGTGGCTTTTCTGAAGTGTCATTTAGAGGACTTTTTTTGGTTCAAGGCATCTCTAAGCTGGTAATTGCTGGAACTAGGGATGTCTAGTGAAAGCTTACACTGCTTGTGACTTTTCCTGAAGCATCTGCTACTGCTAAATGATGAAGGAGAAACATCTAACCTAAACTGGCTGATAATTTAACGTTGATGGTTAGTGAAGTTTTTTACTATGTAGAATGTCGATAGACATTTACCCTTATTATGAATTCAGGTGGTAATTACTTCCCCTCCTCCTTCTGACATACATTTTACAGCATCCTCCTTTCAATTTCTAGGTTTTAAAAAGAATTTTTGGAAATATTTATCCTGATTTTGCATAGGAATTAATCAAAGCTGTGTCAGGCTGTGTCAGGAGAGGTTCAAACTTGATATTAAGAAACAATTCTTTGCTGAGAGGCCAGGTCAAACATTGGGACAGGCTTCCTAGGCAGGTGGTTAATGCTCTGTGCCAGTCAATGTTTTAAAAGGCATTTGGACAATGTCCTTAATAACACAGTCTAATTTTTGGTTAGCCCAGAAATGGTAAGACAGTTGAACTAGATGATTAGTTTTGGTTCCTTCCTAAAATGAACTATACTATTCTATTCTATCCTATTCTATTCTTTCCTCCACATTGAGTGTTGAGGTTCATGTGAATAAATACAAAAGCAAAACATGTCAGGATAGTATTTCTGAAGAGTATTAATTGTCATTTCCAGTGCTTTTCAACCATTTTGAGAGAGAATATTCTGCTTCTGAAATTACACATTTCCAGGTAAAATAGCTTCTGTCTTTTGTTCGGTCTGAGTTTGTGTCAATGACTAGAATGTTAATGCAGTAATTTACAGTTGCATTATCTTTATGATTGTATATTATAATAACTTAATGAAGCAGAAATGCATTGCAGATGGACAGATAAAGACTGCCTCTGAAAATTAGAGACAGGAGAAGGGAAATGTCTTTGACTAGAGAAAGTACTGCACTGGAAGGTACATTGGTCATGAATAGTAATATAAGTAGTGGGTTTTTTTAACACATATTTCTTTCCATATTCCATGTTTCACATGTGAATTTGCAAGATGACATGTTAGGTAAAGACAGTATGATAGCTGGGAGTGAAAATACGGTGGGTACTTTTTGCTCATTAGTAATTCACACAGACACAGTGATTGGTTCCCGTGTTTCTAACATTCAGAAAGTCATTAGAATTGTGTCATTCCCCCCCCCCCCCCCCCCCCCCCCCCCCCCCCCCCCTCCCCCTCCCTCCCTGCCCATTGCAACCTCTTTATTACTCCACAACTACAATGAACATTATATCAA
>JANHGN010014995.1:95516-105590 GCA_024605025.1 Megaceryle maxima | reverse complement strand
ACAGCACTTATGCTGACTGAGGCTTAGCCAGACCTAGCATGGGGTTGTCCAATCCCTCAAAAGCCACCATATTCCTTTTTCCACAAGGAATTCCTCTACACTTCTTTGTACTGGAAGCTGCTTAAACAAAGTCGTCTGCAGCAGTCGTTCTAAGCTCCACAGGTGATCATAGCATGGAACTGTCATATTTAGGTCTGCATGGTGTATCACTTCAGGTCTGCAATGTAGCTGCCAGTTTATAGCCCGAGCAGTAAGCAGAAGGACTATACTTCTGCTAGTAGCGGATTGGACCTGTCTTTGGTTCCCTGTATGTACATGTGTCTTGAAGCATTTCCTGTATGAAAACAAAACCACTATACAAACTCTGGTTTCACAAAACTGTAAATTCTGCATACAGCACTTACTAAATTATATCACCTGAATGGAAGAGACCGCTGCTTTATTTAAATTATATCAATTTGTAGATTTATTAGAGCTTTACTAACAAGTATAGTGGATACAGAAGCCTGAGACTTGCCAGACTCCTTACTGTACTGTTCTTCCTTCTCTCCCCTTTCTCAAGAATGTCAGTAACCTGCAAGTCTATTGCTGAAATCCCACAGCCTTAATAAGCTTTAAAGCAGATGTTACATGGATAGACATGAGCACATCTCTTAAAAGTTTTTCCAGTGTCTGCTATGCCCCGTTACACTTCCGGTAAAGCAGATTCATAACTTTTATCGTCAGTAAATACTCAAGTACAGCCTATGGCAAGCTAGGCCCTGAAAATAGCAAAGCTATACAGAGACAACTTGTTCCTGGAACAATTGGTTCTGACACATCGTGGACAAGTGTATCTTGGCTTGTTACGGAGAAGCACTGAAGTTGACTTTACAAGGCAGCATGCACAAGGAATCAAGCCTAATTTAATTTTGCTTAATCCCATAATGTAGTATTAGCATGAGTGTGATATTTGCTTGCCAAGACCATGCATGCCACTTCCCTATGGGCACCCTAAAGGCATTTTTCTCAAATCGCAGAGCTTGTTATTAACTATTTTTAGACATTTAGGCAAACTTACAAAGACTGACAAATGGTAAAAGCATTCTGTAATGTTCTGTGGAGAACTAGAACTGCTACATAGATAAAAATGGGGAGGCTGGAGCTCACATTAAATTAACATTTGGACTGAAGGGCCATCAAGGAAGTTTGTACATTCCAGTCCCTACCTTAAGGCTTGGTTGACTGATCAGTTGCTTTTTTATTTGATTTGCCCATTATTTCCTGTGTTTTACTGGTTCTGTGGCTATTTTTAATTTCCCTTTGAACAGCTGAATGCATTATTTAGCAACTCTATTGCAGTTGGGATGCTCTTGTAACATTTTTTCCTGAAATATCATTAGATTGAAATTCCTTGAATTGGCAAACTGCCCGTTGAGCGGTCTCTGTATCTCTTCAAGCTCACTGCTGACTAGCTTTACCACTGGCTTGACCTGCTTATCCACTGTGCCCGTTTTCCTCCCTCCTGCATTTCCTTGGGCTAGAGGTGAGTGAAGATGGTGGGATGCATTGGATGAGGAAGCTGAGGGAAGGGAATAGCTGACATGAAGTCCAAAAGCACTCCCTGCACATTGTCTGGTGTGGAGCTACTCCCTTGAGTTAGGGGAATTCCTTTATGGCCATCTGCAGAAGGAAGACAGAAAATCAGAAGAAAGGAGGAAGGCCTGAGTGGAGGGTTGGAGATGGGAGCTCTGCCAGGGTGGGAGGTTCTAGTCCTGTGGAGGATGGAACATGCACAGATGTACAGTGACCTCAGCTACCTTTGCTTCTCCCTCCTGTTCTTAGCCATTGTGTTAGTCTTGCAACACCAAGGGAAGTAGAGGTTAATTTGAGGGATCTTTGCTGCAAGCTCTTTGAGGGCTCCTGCTATGTGCTTCTGAGCATGGTGCTTCATTTGGATGGAGAACTCCCATTCAGTGAAGTTTTAACATTTAGAAATCTTCTTAATGAAATGCAAACACATCTATTGAAAAAGCTTCTGCAAGTACCAGTGTTTCCAAAATGGTGACTTTATGCCTTTCTTGATGTGTGGTGTTTAGATTTAGGCTGGGGACATTAATTTCTTGTGCTGTCATTTAATGAAGTCAATGAGGGCCAAGGTCCATGTGGGACGAGAATAATAGTACGCTGAGCTCTCGCACAGAGGGGCTAATTCACTCCTGTGTTCGGCAGTAGCTGAGGTCAGACTCCCTCTGCCGCCCATGCCGAGGGTTACGCCTCAGCTGCCGGAGGCGGCGCATGCGCTCGCCTCCCTGCCTAAGGGCCTTGTGCCGGCGCGCGGTCGAAGCTTCTAGAAAATGGGTGGAGGGCGGGAGCAGGGCACCGCCGTGCGCATCCTGGCGCCCGCGCTGCTTCCCCCTCTCTCAGGGTAGGGCGGGCGGCGTGGACGGTGTCGCACTTCCCCAAGGCGGCTGGACCCAGGGCGGTTCCGGGAGCAAATCAAGGGAGTTCAGTTGCCATGAGTATTCGCTTATTGCCCCGTTTGTGTTAATGTCTCAGCTTGGGGTTTTCTCTATCGGGAATTGCTGTATTTCGGCTTGTGCTCACGCGATGGCCAGCAGCGCTCTCCTCTCTGCCCGAGAAGCCAGCGGAGCCTGTTTTCAGCGCCGGGCATTGTCCCGGAAGTGTGTCTTTAGTTAGTATAAACCTGTGTTTTAACTACTGGCGGGATTGAAAGGTCTTTTAATATTGCTCTTTGAGTGCCAGTGAAGCCTGAGGAAGGACAGTTTTCCTATGCTTGCTTAAGCTTCCCAGCGGGTGTGCTGCAGCTTTGTTCTGCTTCTTAGCTGGGTCAGCGAAGAAGTCTTAGCCTGAAATGCTGCTAAACTTCAGCCATCGGTTGTAATGTGGCAACATCTAAATCCTTCCTTTTTTCCCTTCAGAAAAAAATGTGTGGGTGGGTTGCACGGTTGAGTTTGTAGCTTGTGGGTTGTTTGTTTTGGTGGTGGGTGTTTGATTCCCCCCCCCCCCCCCCCCCCCCCCGAAGTATTGTACTGGATCTTTACCTTCTGCCAAGATATTTACAAGATAAACAGGTACAATGTCAATTTAATATCAACACTGTCAGGGTGATGCCATTAAGTCTCGACAGGGACTGTTGTCAGTTCTTGGATGTGCCATGCCAGGGAGGAAAGGAAGGGAATATGAAAAAGCACTTATCACCAGTGGTTTGAATAGACTAAATTATGGTAGAAGACTAAAGAGAAAAAATACAGCTCTGTCAAAGTCAGAACTACAAATCTTAGTCACATAATGAGGTACTGAACTTGTTAGGCTCTTTACATAGAGAAGCATCTGAAGGCAATCTTTAGACAGGGTGGTAGATGAAAAAAGGACCAGAAGTCAAGTAATTTACACAAAATCACAAATGTAGTAAAAATATTTGTGCTAGGAAAGATAAAAATGATTTAATTTGTTTAATTTTTAAGAGAAAAGAGAAGTTGGGTTTCTTGGATGTCTCTTTAGCATTCCACTAATTTATATCACTGTGCATTTATTAACTGTTATGTCTACATTTCCTGCCACATCAAGTCATGATTTCCTGATGAATTCAAGACCTTCTCAAAACTCTAATCATAGGTCATTATATTTTGCCATATGTCGTATTTTGTCATATATTATGCCAATAGCAAAATCAAATAATAAAATACATATTCACCTTGAAATTCCTTTGTAATAATTTTATCATGGGATGTGATATACAGTTCTCTTCCAAAGTTTATGAAATGCCCACTTATACTGTTTTTTAGCATTAAATGATAGTCCTTAATAACCAGCTACTGACTCTAAAATCTCTTAGGTTGTTCAGTTGTTGAAGAAGAATATACTACCATAGGAGACATGTTAGATGATGTGATTGACATAGGGAGGGATGGGTCATGCAAACAAACAAAAAAAACCAACAAAAAATTATTATGGTATTCTTGGCTATGTGCAGTTCAAATAATTTATGATACTTCCTGTCACAGCTGAATGTTAGGAAGGTACATGTTGAGATTAGGATAGTATTCACACAAATGTTCTTAGTTTATTAATATTTTTTACTCCAGGGCTTGCCTGTGCTTCAAGGTCATCTTAAAAAGCATTTTTTTTCCAAATTTTCTATTAGACAGAACAATTCTCCTATCTGTCTAAACAAATAGTTATAGGATTTGAGGAATTAAGTGTCAGGAATGGAACAAATGTCAAGTGAATTTCACCTCAGAAGCAGTAACTTCTACAGAAATGAATACTTTAAAATAGAGAGTTGTGTTTCCATTCACAAGTCTCAGCAATTAGTACTATTGAAAAAGAAAATTCACAGATGAATTGCAGGTCTGAGGAATATGTAGTGCTGCAAGAAGCATTCAGAGAGAGTCATCAGGGATTTTGGATAAAATACTTTCTGAAGTACCTTATGAGAAATGAAGGTGGCAATGTCATGTTCTTTCCAACAGTGGGACAAATTAAGATTCAGCCACTAGGCACAGAGAAAAAAAATCAGCCCTTGGACTTTATTCCAGGAGTTTATTGCACAAGCCAGAGTGCAAATGAAATGGCATTGTCAAGAAGGATAACCTGTTTCCTGAGATTCTAAATGCTTAGGAGAGCTGAGGAATGAAAAGGTGTTATGTGAGATTTCAAAATGGAGCAGGAAAGGAGAAACAAACACTTCTGGGGCTTGAAGGTCTAGATCAGGTCTTTCATAGAAAGCCTGTGTCCTGCTCTTCATACTGAGAATAATGAAATTTATTACAAAGAGAGCAAACAGAAGTCCTAGGAACTGGGTTTATTTTGGGTGCAAATTTTCTAATCCAGAGAACTGTGCCATAACAGGAGCATGTTTCACCTTCTTGTCAAAGGAAGGTGAGATTCTTACAAATAGAAGAGCCACATGTGTATGAGGAAGTTTATTTAGCCTTAAAATTTGCCTTGTAGTAGATTTGGGATTGTATATATTTGGGTGGTCTAACCTACTAACAGAAAAAAACATTCATTTAAACATAAAGTGACAAAATTATTTACGAATAACAAGGTATCTTTCCTGTCACTGAAGGCACATAATACTCACTCTTACAGAATCACTAAAATTTCCTAGACTGGAAAAAACCTTTAAGACTATCTAGTCCAATAATTAACCTAACATGGAGAAGACCTTGACTAAACCCTACCCCTCAGCACTATGCCTGTGTGACTCTTAAATCCCTCCAGGGATGGGACTCAACCACTTCCCTGGACAAGCCGTTCCAGTGCCTGAGAACCCCTTTGGCAAAGGAATTCTTCATTTTACTCAGAGTAGGTTCAAGTAATAGGAGAAGCTAAACCAAATTTTACAAAAGACAGCTATAAAATATCAGAGGAAATGAACAGTGGCTGACACAGGGTTTTTTATCATTTTCATTTTAAAATTACTCTGAGAGTTTACTTAGGTACATTACAGAAATTTTTGCAGACAACAGGTTGTTTTTTTTTGAAGGAACTGCAGTTGAGCCAGAGCAATATTTAGAGGAGTGTTAGGTGATGCTGAACACACAAATGCTTGCACACACGCACGCACACACTTTCCTTATAACTTAGGAAATTGTATTTCAGTGGAAAACAGTAACATGCATCTGTGTATTACAAACGACAGCCACAATTAATGAATGGAAACAATTGATTTGCTGTGGCCTTAGCTCACTGTCTGGTGCTGCTGAAAGCTGATAAACAAATTGACTCTGTCACCTCTAGTGCTGAGAGTAAGGAAGAGCACAGGGGCAAAGCAACTTGGTGGAAGGGACAGTTGAGACCCCAAGCGAGTGGTTCCATTCACTTCTAGTTTTCCTGATGACTTCAAAAACTGTTGTTCAGTCCCTTCTTGTTTATAAAGAAAATTAGTTATTCATTGCCACGTTTTGTGAAGTGAATTCTATACTTAGTCCTAAGAGGGCTCTGTTTGGTTTGGGGTTTTTTATGTTTGTTTTTGTTGCTGTTTTTTCTTTGGTTGCTTTGTTTGTTTGTTTTACACTGGTCATGTAGGATTTCACTGCTAGATAATGACACATTTTCTATTTCAGTAGGTCCTAAGAGTGTGAAAGTATGTAGTGAAGAATGAGAATTAGCTTTAAGCAGGGATTGGCTATTCCTGGGCAGAATTTGTTAATATCATTTCTATGATACTAAGCCCCAATTTGTCTTGGGGCTTAGCTATGCGAAGTACTTGAAATCCATTTCAATAAACAATTCATTTCTGCTGTTAAACATGACTATTGGAAATCTCACTCTGTGGTGGTTAACTGGAACAGGGAATTGGGGGCTGGGATTCATTTTGTCCATTTGTTGATTATAAAATACATCTCTCTACAGCTGAGCTGGCTATTTAGGCTTCCACTATGGTCAATGTAGCCTAATCAATGCAGTCAATAGAGTTTAATGTGATTAATTTGGACAAATGTGTTTACTTTAGGGTGAGAGAATCTTCTCAGACCTCAATTCTGTTGAATTTATTGACTAATCCTCCACTAACTCAAAAAAGAAACTTGGAGTAATTTGGTCAGATGTCTCTACATCAAAGAAATCCATGGGTAGTTAAATGAACCTAGAGTCTCTGATGCTCATAATGTTTAGCAGGTAGATCATCTGAATTACAAAGTGAAGATTTCTCCTCCTGGATTCTTGCATTGTAAATAATTGGTATCAGGCAAAATGAAAGATACTTCATCTCAACAAAACCAGGGAATTTGGAAAAAAAAAAGTTTAAAAGTGTCTTTGTAATAAAGCTTCAGGGTATAAACATCTTACCTTTTACAGAAACATACGGATTTCCTCACCAGTACTTAACCTTGACATGCATAAATGGAACACTTCCTGGAATACAAAATATGAGAAGTTTTACCACAGGCTGCTGCTGCTTACTTCTAACAGGCATTGCTCTTTCGTATCATGGAAAACAGAAATGGCTATGAGTCTGTGCTTGGGGGAGAAGTAAGGTTTTGCCAGGGTTATATTCCCAAGATAAATTTGGCCTTAGTCCTTGTGATCTTTTGGGACAAAGGATGTCACAATATAAGTCACAAAAAGTGACTTCTCATGCTTATTTTCTGTTTCTATTCAGCTCACTGTATTCCCTCTGTCTGTTACAAAAACACTTGCTCGTTCTATGCTTCCTTTAGTCCTTTCATACCATTATATGCAGGTTATCTCTTCTTTCAGCTGAAGACTCAGTCTCTTTAACTTCTGCTGGCATTGGAAATCATTCTGCAAATTTGATTATGTTATCTTTATATCTTTTTTTACAGTTTCACTGTATTCTTTGCAGTTATATAACCACGCACACCTCTGCTGCTTCTGTCCTACAAGAGCTTTTCAAATGCACAATGGACTTGCTAGCAATAAACTGAAGGATAGGCATTTCTTTAGAAACTTCCACGTTTCCTAACCAACAGACCATCCTGTGGTGACGAACACTGACTTGATGGTTCACAGATTTCCAAGTTAGCTGGGTTTGATGTCTTCCTCGCAAGGCTCAGGCACTCAGTTGTACCTGAGCACAGACTGCTTTCCCAGTTCCTCTTCTGTGGGACTCTGCTGTCATAGACCTTGAAAATAGTGCAAGAGGTGCCCCAGTCTTCACCAGAAGGTGCTTTCAGACCAGCTCTGAGATAAGGATTTCCTTTTCAAGGCATAGGAAAGAGTAAATAAAACAGTTACAGGAGTTCCTTAATTTAATCTTAGCACAAGAACCAGAATTTCTCTGCTCCTCCTGAATTTATCAAACAAATGAACAAAATCTGTGCATTAGTTTCCCTTTTCAGACCTTCCTAGGATTTCTTCGGTGTCTCTGGTGCAGAACCCATCCTTTGAAATCCACCTAGACATTGTGTTCTTTTCCAATAATCGATAAGCTCCTTTGGCTTGGGGCATTTAAAAGTATTTTCATACATCTCTTGCTATCCTTCAGCTGTTCTTCATACTTTTGTGTTCCTGGTTTTTCTTAGACAAAGTTGTTGAAAAGAGTTGCATCTGTTAGAAACTTTTCTGACCCACCAATGTAGAATATGACACAAATGGCCCTGCTCCAGGATTTGTTGTACAAAAACAAGGCTTCAACTAATGCCTATGATTTTAATCATAACTTTACCCTATAAAATAAGCTAAAAGATTATTCCTAATTTGATAAGAAAGATGGAAAAAATGCAAAGTAGACATAAAAGCTTGGCTTTTAAAATGTCTGTCTCCTTTTGGGAGGTTCAAGCAATTGAGTCTGAATTTATTGAAAGAATACCCCTTTGAACTGAGTTTTAAAGACATGACCTTTCACATGAAAAAAAGAAGTTAAAAAGATTAATAAATATCATATTACTAGGGTATTGATTTCTTCTCACTATCTTTTCTGTAATTTACTTCAGTGTGAAAATTCCTTCTAAAAGGTGTTTAACTCTGTGTTATCATAGAATCATAGAATCATTAAGGTTGGAAATGATCTTCAAGATCATCAAGTCCAACCATCTACTAAACATTCCCATGACCACTAAACCATGTCCTGAAGTGCCACATCTGGATGCTTTTTGAACCCCTCCAGGGATGGTGATTCCACCCCCTCCCTCGGCAGCCTGTTCCAAGGCCTCACCACTCTCTCAGTAAAAAAAAATTTCCTAATATCCAACCTGAACCTCCCCTGGTGAAACTTAAGCCCATTGCCTCTTGTCCTGCAAATTAAGTTAATTTCACAGATACTTCTAACTCCTTAACATATACATACATAGTAATGCTACAGTCCATTGTAAAAGCCTGGTCTCTTCTGCCTCTTGTCTACATCATTCGTCTGTTTTGCTGCCTCCTTGTATGATTCTTTCAGAGGACCTGGGATGAGTTCTTCAAAACCTTCTGCTTAATTCCTACCTCTCTGAGTATCATGCAAGACTAACCTTGGTGGAAACAGACACAATATTTTCCTATCACAGAACTTAATCTCTCCATTAAACTGTTCAGAAGCTATTGCTCCAGACTTAATTTTACACCATGCTCATTCATTTGCCTCTGCTTTAGTACTCCTGTATTATAATTGTTGTAGCTAACGATAAACAATTGCTAGGCAAAACCCCCTCCTCTGACATTGAAATTCAGAAGCAAGGAGAAAGCAACAGTGATCGGTAATTGCCTGCTTTCCCTTTTTTTGCCAGTATTTTATTTATATTGTTACCTTGAAGAATCTTAACCGTCCATCTGCCAGTTTCATAACAGCTGACATCTTCTGCTTAAGTGAGACATACTCTCTATATTTGCTGGGCAGAGTGGTTAGAAAGCACACCAAAAATAAAAAGGATCAGAGGATGGATTGCCATGTTAGCATACGTTTCCAGCTCTCATTTATGTCCCTTCTTGATTCAGCTTCAGCTTGGGGGCTGGAAATAGAAGTAGCACTGCTTTAAAAGCCATAACCTTTGGAATGAAAATGAGTTCCCAGCACAAACTGAGCAATAAAAAAAGCAATCATATCACCAGGCTGCTGGCCCTTATTATTTTAGCATCAGTGTGATGGGCTTTAAAAGCTTTAGACATGCTGGGAAAGTTAAATACACGTGTTCCACTTAAAACTGACCAGTATTTAAATACGTAGACACCTGCCACGACAAGCAGTCAAGGGATTGCTCTTTCATTTTATAAATGGAATAAAACTGCTCAGTAGAATGGCATGACATCTGTGTGGATATTTGTTTAGTTGTTACTGGTGTACTTAATGTAAGGGATTTAGAGCATTAGACTCAGGCAGCATACTGCAGACTCCACTTCCCACAGTCACTTGTCTATTCAGTGTAACATTTAAGTAGTTGAACAAAGTGATCCTTTTGTCTAGCATGAAATAAGAAGTGTGTAGGGGTGAGGTGGCTTCTGTTCTCATTTTCTATTCCTGCAAGAAAACTATTAGCTTTGCTAGCAGCAGGAGCTGTACAGTGCATGCAATCTTGAGATGCTGGCACTAAGATGGGGGGGGGGGGGGGGGGGGGGAGAAGGAGAGGCCTTTTTTCAGGGGGCAAATGCAATAAAAAACCCCGTTTATTTAAATGTTTGAAAAAA
>JANHGN010014995.1:38256-92132 GCA_024605025.1 Megaceryle maxima | reverse complement strand
AGGGGGTTTCTACCCTCTTGGCAGCCACATGGTATTTTGCCCCATGGGGTTTTTTTCTCCCCCTGTCCCACGGAGGGGGGGAAGGGAGAGGGCAGCGTGGGGGGCCCCTGGCAGCCAGCCATGGTCAACCCCCCCCCCCCCCCCCAATCCTAGGTAAAATAGAAACATAAAATTGTCATTCTAGATCATCCAAGTGTTTAGCCATTTAAGAAGCTGAAATGAGACAAGTAAAAAGAAATTCATAGTGTGGTAATACTTCATCTACAAAAGCCTTTTGAATTCGAGACTGCCAGCGGAGAATTGTGTGTATAGTCAGTTCATGGTATCCCATGACACACTGTCATTAGCTCTTCAGGCAGACTGACTGCAATGGGTGTCAGATATACTTCTATAATATCAACCAACCCATTACATAGTCTTTTGTAATCTTGTCAGGTATGTGCAAAATGATAACTCAGCTTATGACTTACAGCTTGATGGCTCATGCCTGATACTACTGATTGAATTTACAAGAGCTGGGAAAGGAATGTATTGGTGAGAAGGTAATGAAGATACTCAGCAAATTGTCTCTTATTAGGCCCATGATCACAGAGTCTCAGTTCTCTATTTTCTATGCTTAGGACCTACTAAAGAGCATTTTCAGGGTCTAGAGGATGAAGCAAATAGGTTTCAATCTACATCTGTACCAGTAAAAAACATGGCAAAGCCTGAACATAGACCACAAAATATACCACTAAGTATTCAACTGTATTTATAGTAGCCTGGTGACAGATGGGCTTGGGATATTAATAAAGAGGTAAATTGAGGGTTCAAAGACTTCTGGGGCAAATTTTCTTTTAAAATACTCCTTCTGAATTTGTTACTGAATATACTTGTGCCAGTCTGAGCTTTGTATTTTAAACTCTTTTTGTTCATGATCAGCCAGCACTGAAAACTCCTTTTAATTTGGTGTTGTTTTTCTGTTCTACCTTTCTTAGAAAATTTATTTCAATGAGACCTTCCATTCTTTGGCTCCACCTTCTCTGAGTGTCTCCTGTGTACATTGCCTTCCTCTCCCACCCCCAGCCACCCCCCATCTTTTGTAAACCATAGAGGAGGTTTTTTCTCAGCATCTTTACAGTGCATACTTTTTATTTTTTTTACAGCATATTTGTTTATTTACTTCATACTCTGTAATCATACAGAGACAGAATGACCTGTAATGTGATGCAGTAAGCACTATGTAATTGCTTCCTTGTGGAGGGCTTAGGGATTTTTCAACATGAAAGCCCAGAGCAGTACAAGATAAAGGTGTTCTTGTGCTTCTGTGTGAATATATGCCCTGTGCTTAAACTTAATAAAATCAGTACAAAAGCATTATCTGAGAACAGGAGGCATAACAGTCCAAAAAAAAAAGCAGAGGCACAGTCCCCAGGCCTGATCCAAAGCCACAGAAATGAATGAAAAGACTTCCGTGTGCATTGGATCAGGCTGTAACCTAGTGAATAGCTGTGAGGTATCTTCAATGCTGCCAGCACAGCTGCAAGAAGAACACACACAAAAAGTAAGTGATGAAGGGAGAGTATTTTCAGCCTGGCATCTGGGTCTTTTGACTGACACTTCAAAAAGGAGATGGGAGGAGCCTTGAAAAATGCTCTGATAATTGGCCTCTTCCTGCTCCATTGGAGGTCATCTCAAGGCTTTAAAAGTCAAATTTTGCTCATCTCTTTTTTTTTTTTTTTTTTAAGATTTCATTTTAATTTCCAGCTAAATGAATGCTTGTGGCACCAGTAACAGAACTTGGGGTCTCTGGCTCCAGAAATACAGGTTGTCACTTGAAGAAGGGTAAGGCAGCATCTCTTGTAGCTTAGCCAGAGCAAAAAAAAAAAGGCAAAAAAAAAAAAAGCTCTTATGAACACAGCTTTTATATTCCATCTTGAAGAAGAAGTAAAGATCAGATTCAGGTTGAATCCAGTTCACTTGTTCACTTGTACACACAGATTTTTCAGCCTAGCTTCTCTTGCACACAACTGATAGCTTGCAAAAAAAAAAAAAAAAAAAAAATTCAAAATTTAGTCTCCAGTGAAATTTGAGCAGGAACATAATCAAAAATGGTAGTGTTCATCTATCTCTTGACAGGTTTCTGTAAAAGCCATCATTTAAAACAATAAAAAGTAACTAGCAATAAAGTTGTTTATACTACAACCCATACTTATACACTTCCTCTTCAATTGTGTGTGTCACGAGAAGGAACAATATAATTCAAGTCGCTTTCCAAAGTCTAAAATTTGACTCAGCTAAAGATTTAAATTTTGATTAAATTGGATAACACTTCTAATTTAATTTCAAAATTAATTTCGAAGATGTAAAGTCTTCATGTCAGAGGAACTGAATCAAATAACTTCTCCAATAGAAATATAGTTTTTTAATTGGCTTACTGCTGTTTTAACTGAATTTGGTTTTATAACTAGTTTAGAAACTACATTGGATGCACGTTATTCTTCTAAAGGAGAAGTGCCAGAATTTTTCAATCACATATTTTAATTGGTAGTTTCCTTAAAGTTTCAATGGAAATCTAAGTTCTTTAAGGCAGGAATTAACCCTTGCTGTATGTTTGTACATGATCTCTCCAAGAGTGTCTTGGTGCTGCTGTAACCAAACATAAATCAAAGGGCTTGAAATGCCACTGAAGTGACATTCCAGAAGTGGACTACATTCCTTTCTATCACCTTCCAATGGACAAGGTGTTTAAACAATAGAGTCATTGTACAGGGCTAAAAGTTACCTCCACTCCTGTCTATAGGTTTTCTTCATGGACTATAAATCATCCTGACAGCTGGGTTGTTTGAAACATATGTGAAATTTAATATCAAAATCAGTGTATTTTTAAAAATTAAAGTCACGTGAAATCCAGAAGGGGAGATCATAGCCTTGCACAATACTCTATGATTTCAAATTAACTCCATTAATAATGTAATTCAGCACACATTTTATAGCAGAAGCAACACCCACCAAGCTGTTTGGTGGCTGCTTGTCTTTGATCTTCCAGAAGAAATTGCTCAAGATAGGAATGCCTTGTTTGTAGATATTATTCATTCTATTTTTTTTTTTAAGCTGTACTAATTTATTGAATATATACATTAAGCCTTAACTTGAAATAGATATTACTTTACAGTGAATTTTTGCTCTGATTTTGTTTCCTCAGTATGTAACCAGCAGTTAGATAACTTAAACATCACACTCCTTCACGCCATTCTTACTTCTGCTCTTTTACTGATAAAAAGTTATTGAAAACTGGAGAGGAAGGCAGTTTGGTCCCCCTCAGTACATCAAGCAAAAGGTTTCAGTGCCCACAAGCTTATTTATCCACAAAACAGTTGTTTCTATGCCTGTATTCTTAATTTAAAACATTCTTTCTCTCTCTTAACTCTTGCAAAATCTGTTACTCTCTCTCCCCTGTCTGCATTCTTTCACATATATGCACAATTTCATGAAGTTGCATGTAGTTCTTCTAGGACTACAGCCAATATAAAGCACTGCCTCTTTTCTAAGCAAATCATTACTATATGCTTATTACACAGCAAGGTGGCCTTTGAAGGATCTTTTTTTCTCATGATGCCTTTCCAGAGCTGGCTCTTTCTGTCGGACAATGAATCAGATCTGTCTCGAGGCCAATACCTGGGTGCCTCTAGACTAGCCATTTTCACTACTGCTCATTAATTTATTCTTTTTCTCTTCTCTTCCTGTTCTTCTCCAAACCCTTGATGCCATCATTAGTTTTATTTCCTATGAACTTGAGGTGGGGTGAACACTTCATCCAGGCTGAAAACATCTCTGTGTTTTACAGTTCAGTATCTGAAGCTGTGTCTCATAACCTATAAGCTACGTAGCTTTTTTTTTTTTTTTCTAAACTTTCTCTCCTTTTTTTGTGATTCTTTTATCATCAGATGTTTATTCATGATACAACACTGTGTAATGAAACTTCTCCCTTCTCTTTTTAATTAAAGTCTTCCTTAAATTTTCTCTTTCTTCTCAGAGCAAGATCAAGGGAAAGTGTATTCTTTGAGACTAGGTCGACAAAGGGACTGTCGTGGTTTAACCTGGGCTGGCAGCTAAGCACCACACAGCTGCATGCTCATTACCCCACCCCAAGCAGGATGGGGGGAAATAAGTTGGAAAGGTGTGAGAAAAGTCATGAGTTGAGATAAGAAAAACAGTTTAATAATTGAAATATAATAATAATGATGATGATAATAACATGACAAAAAGGAAAATTGCAAATAGAAAGAAATAAAACCCAAGAAATACAAGTGATTCACATGAAAACACTTGTTTACCATCAACTGACTGATCACAGAATCACAGAATGTCAGGGGCCAGAAGGGACCTCGAAAGATCATCCAGTCCACCCCCCTGCCAGAGCAGGGTCACCTAGAGCAGATCACACAGGAACATATCCAGGTGGGTTTTGAATGTCTCCCGAGAGGGAGACTCCACAAACCCCACTGGACAGCCTGTTCCAGTGCTCTGTTACCCTCACTGTGAAAAAGTTCCTCCTCATGTTTAAATTGAGCTTCCTATGCCTCAGCTTCCACCCTTTGCCCCTTGTCCTGATATCAGGCATCACCAAAAAGAGCCTGGCTCCATCTTCCTAGCACTCACCCTTTATGTATTTATAAACATTGATGAGGTCACCCCTCAGTCTCCTTTTCTCCAGTCCGAAGAGCCCCAGCTCCCTCAGTCTTTCAGTGATGCCCAGCCAGTTCCTCATTAGTGGCCCCTCCAGCAACATTTGCCTTGTTTTACTGCTTAGCATGATGTCATGTGATCTGGAATATCCCTTTGGTCAGGTGGGGTCAGCTCTCCCAGCTCCGTCTCCTTCCAACTTCATGTTCATCCTCAGCCTATTTGCTGATGAGGTGGTGTGAGAAGCAGAAAAGGATTTGTTTCTGTGTTGGAACTGCTCAGCAATAATGAAGACATCCCTGTGTTATCAACGCTGTTTTTTAGCACAAATCAAAAAAATAGCTCTGTTAAAACTACTATGAAGAAAATCCCAGACAAAACCAGCACAGGGGTTAATCACATGGAATAATATCCAGACCAGGTGTTCCAAGTGCTTATGCTGTAATGTATGAAAATACAGTATGCTGCCTGAGAAGGATGGCACGTGCTGAATGTAGGAACCCTGCCTCCTTGGGCAGCCTATTCCCACGTCTGATGACTCTTTCTGTGAAAATTTTTCCCCTAATGTCTAAACTTACCCCGTTGCAGCTTGAATCCGTTCTGTCGCTAATTACCAGTGAGAAGATACCAGCACCAACCTCTCTAACATGTCCTTTCAGGTAGTTGTAGAGAGTTACATGGTTAGCTGCCTCCAAAGTGTGATGTTAAAAAAAAAAAAAAAATCTTCTAAACTATAAAGTATAAAGTCAACACCTAGACATCAAGAAGAACCCCATAGGATTAAATCTGTTTTCCTGCCCTGCACCTATGCAAGTCATGGTGTAAAACTCTCTCCCTGCGATGGTCACCTTCATGAGCAAGGACCACTCAAGCAGGTAGCAGAGCTTCTAACTGTCTTCTACAATATATTCCGATGCTTATAATACTTAGAAAGTGTTAATGGGGTTTTGTGCTTCACCTGAGGACATTTAGTTGAGCTTGAATAGATACCTTGCACTTTCCTACATCACTGTCCCTGGGTTATGAAGTCAAAGCACCTGGTGATCATTACATGCTGAGTAGATTCAGACTTTAACCGAGTTCATGAAAAAAGCAATGTTGATTTGTCACATGCAGTTTGAGTTCTTGTCTAGGAGGAGAAAGAACTCATTTTCCATCCCTGTAACTATTTCTATTTTATATGTGTATGAACTACACAATTCCAGGAGCTATGAATGTAAAGAATGAATGAAGACTATTGATACTGATTTAAACCCTATCCTTGTTCTGTGAACCTGAACCTCATACCAACAGCGTTAGCTCCTGTCTTTACCTGACTTTCTCTTCTTCCAAGCAATTTACACCTACAGTTTGACTGCGTTCAGTAGGAGTTGTTAATAGACTAGCCCTTGTCACCTATTATCTATAAGGCTTTGCCAGTGAATAGCAAAAATGTACAGAAAAACAACCTGAAAACTACCCTCAACTCAGTGATAGATTGCAAACCAAAGTTCCTTTTTTTCCTTTGGTGAGGGAATCAGGATAGAGACAGAGGAATATTTGCTCTAGTTCTTCCACTTCTTAGCTGTGGTTTTAAGCACTAAAGCATTTAAATATAAACTAGATGAGTCATTCATTATTATGATCTGAGTGCAGACAAATTTGAGGGCTGAATTGCTGAATACTCTTATGCATTGCCCTTCACTCCACCCCACATAAACCCATAATAAAGGTGCTGGTGTCTCTGCCAGGGAGCAGCTAGGACTGGCTGCTCCCAGGGACTGAGGCAGGGAAGGCTCAACCCTCAGGGTCCTGACAGAGTCTCTAAAAATGCTTTTCTCTCTCTCTCTTTTTTTTTTTTTCTTCTACATAAATTGACTGTAAGTAATTTGGATGTGGGAGATTGGCTATGCTGAAAATGACTGTTCTCTGATGTGCTCCTTTGCATAGTTTTCAGACAAAGCCCCCTAAATCTAAACATTTGAGACACCTGTGGAACAGAATCAGCCATTTATTTTAAAGCACGTGGAAGAGTTTAACCAATAGTCACTCCCAGGCAGGGGTTTAAGCAACTTGTTTTCCATAGGATCTGAGTTGCTGCTTGCTTTGCATTTTCAATTAGGCCCTAATTCTGTAGCTATTATTCATACAGGTAATCTCATTACAAGAAGAGACTAGAAGAACACAGGTTGTTTAGTCTAGCCAAACAAAGGCTGAAAAGAGATACGATTGCTGTCTATATCATAAGGGTAAACAAAGAAGAAGGACTGTTTTAAGTTTAAGGGCAATGTTGGCACAAGACCAGATGAGAATGGACTGACTATGAATAGATTTAGACTGGAAATAAGTAGAAAGTTTCTAGTTATGACATCAGTGAAGTTGTGGAATGGAGTGGAATGAGTAAAAAGAGAGTGAGGGAAGAGGGAAATAAAGCATTTTAAAGAAAAAAGTTCAGGTTATGGAGAAGTTCATGATAGGAGTGCTGCGATGGCACACTTAATCCAGCTGATTGTTTCCAGTCTTACATTATCTAATTTTCTTAATAAACTCAAAAAAAGTGTATTTTAAAAATTTTAACAATAATAATGTGAAGTTTAAGCAGTATTAGAAAACTCTGCCTGAGTGTTATATACAGCTGGAACTGGGTTTAATACATTCAGAAATATCTTCTGCAAAATACATCTTGTAAAACATTCAGGAACACAGTAATATTCTGGATTATCTAAAGATCAAGAGACACTACATCTCACAAGTGTTCAGAACAGCATTCATCTGAAATCAGTACATTTTCCAAACTTTGGTGCAAAATAATAATATGTGCTAGGAGGGAAAAAGTATTAACTTTCAAAAGAAGGAGAAAATTGAGGCAAGAATAAAAATTAAAGTCATGGGAAATTGCAGAGGGACAGGAATTTGCACAGCCTATAGGCAAAGAAGTTCAGTCTGCTGAAGTGGACTTCACAGACTGTACAGCTGCAGCCATTGCAGGGTTACAACCAAAAGGATATCATGTGCCTTTTCTTCTTTTTTTTTTTTTTAATTAAATTTTGAATGAATGCAACTTCACATATCTTTCTGTACAAATGGACAGTTTGGAGATCAGCCAGAGACATCTTAATCTGTCTTCATCTGCATCCATGTTTGGTAAAAGTAGGTACTTTTAAATTATGTGATGGAGCCTGGAGCTAAAAAAGTACTATGTGGTCCATCTATGGGTTCATCATGGTTCATCTACCAGACCCATGCATAACAGCACTCTATAGGTCTCTTTCAAACACATATTAAACATCTACCAAATTAAAATGCAACCAATTTTTCAAGTATCACAGATTTAGTGAAGTTGGATATTTAATCCATTTTTTTTTTGTCCCCTACTGACTGATAAAAGATAGAGTCACTCTTGTTGATATAGTCAACATGGTCACCCTCACATCATCACAGATTGTCTTGCTTGTAGCTATATATCTGGTTACTAAACTCCATGTTTGTTCTGTATTTCCAGTTTCCTGCAGTTTGAGATCCCAGTTCATGTTTGGATCTCCTCTGAATCAGCACAATAAAAGTAGAGTTAATAATAATTAAGAACAATAGAGTCACAGAGAATGCAAAGGAAAGACCAGGCATTTTCCCAGGCTCATCTGTCCACTGCATGTGAATGAATAACTCAGGTCTGGCTTTTGGGAGATAATAATTATTATTAATTCTGGCAGCTTTTCTTTTCTTCTTTAAAAGGATTAAAAAGAAAAAGAAGTCTGTACCCTAGCTAAGATCGTTTGGTCCAACAAATATAATACACTGAACTTTTTTTTGGTATATGATTGGAGATGTTAGGAAAAATACATAAATCGTAAAACAAATATTTGTTTGTTTGGGTTTTTTTTAATAAGACTGTAGGAAGATTTTAGTGAAGTATTTTACCTATTTAGGAAATGAGTAAAAACATAAACTTTTTGTCAATGTGAATTATTTATTCACCAAAGCAGCATATGTAAAAACTAAAGTCTAAGATCAGACTTCACTTATATAACTGGCACATTTAAAGAGAATATTTTTCTTTGCAAATTATACTGTGTAAATTATGCATTCATACAAATACTGGACTTCAGAAGACAAATAGTATGACAGATGACAATGTTGAAGGTAATACTGTAAGCAAAGGAAGCTTTTTTTAATATATTGGGTGTGTTTGAGAAAAAATATTTGTAAGTCTATATTGGTGCCCATAATAACATGGAAAAAAAATTTAAAAAGAGACATGTAAAAGGAACACAGATGAAAGCCAGAATAAGAATATAAAATTACTAGCTGTGGAGCCTGCATGCATATATGAGGGTAGAATGGGAGGTCTAAAGATCCTTGGAATTCCTCTTGTATTTACCAGATCTCAGTTTTACAAGTTCCCTCAATGAATATATTCACGTGATACCTGTTCAGCAGTGGGGGTGATTAACTACTGGATAAACTATGCAGAGAAATGGTAGATGCTCCTACGGTAAAAACCAAGCTTGAATGCTATTCTGGAATGGATTTGCATGCCTTTTGGAATGAATAAACATATAAATAGGTGACATTTATTTGTCCAGTGTAAACTTGAGAACATATTAGAAGATCTGTAGCTTTAAAAAATACCATAGCTTAAAAAATCTGCAAAACTCCAGTAAAAAACCACTTGTATAAGAGAGAGAAAAGAAAAGAGATGAGAGCAGAGTTATTCATTACTTTATATGCAGTTGTAGTCACAAATGTACATTCCTATAGCTGGTATAGTCCATATAGTTTCTAAAAAGGGGGGTTGACTGATTTGTTAAAAGGACAAAGGTTGTAACTAGTAATTTATCTATTAAAACTAAGTTTTGCCAGCTGTGCAGATAAATACTTGTTGCTGTTTACTCTCTTTCCTCTGGGTATATTTAAATATTTATCAATCTGTAGGTGAATGAGTTGTACAGTAAATATATCTTGTGTAATTATAGTAGGGAATGCTTGCAAAAGTTAATGTTACTTATAAAGGGGGAAAAGAAAATCTTAAATTGCACTGTTGATCTATAGCCATCTCCAAAATGTGAAATGACAGCTGTTTAATGTCACATACAAATGATGTAGTAAGATGTTTGTAAGAACTGAAGGAAAAAACCCCAACTTTAACATAAACTAGGAGAAATAATCTTGTAAAGCAGAGTTCAAACTCTGATTCGCAGTCTCAGCCCAAAGCTGGTCTGTGAATCCAGGTAAGGCCTGTATTCATAATGTTGGTTTTTCCTCCTGGCACTTGATCTGACATCTCTCTCACTACTTTTACTGTGTGAAAAAAGTAAACTGAGAATCACAGATAAATGCATTCCGGGTCCTTAAGTTACCATTCCTACTTTCAGAAAGCTGTAGCATCCTGTCATGCTCTTCAGCGAACAGCAGGTCTCACCTTATCAAAAAGATAGTGCTAGAGTTGGCTGGAAAACAACATTTCTGTGTTGTGAAACAGTGACTGTTATTTTCAGCTTCAGGTCAAGACAATTGAAAGTTTGAACATGGGTCACCCATCGCCTAGGAAATTGCTTCATATTTATCATATTCAGAAAGTAGCTTCACTTCCAAATCTTTATTGGCATCTAAAGAAATGCTCATAAGAACTGATCTGGCTAAAATTCTTTGAGAAGTTTTGATTTCAGTAAGAGGTCATCTTATAACAATCTTTTTCTGGAAGACTTCTGACTGGCTTTAATTCTAATTCCCAGAAGTAATAATCTTCCAGAGGTCCAGTCTGAGATGAATGCATGGACTCTGCTGAACCATCGTCACTGAGGGGTAGTGCTCCACAGTGTTTGGTTGCTTTTTTCTTCAAACTAGAAAGCAGACAAACAAAGCAGGTAATCTTTCAAGGTCTATCTTCCTACAGGTATAGTTCTATATTACCTACACCCACGTCTGCATGTAATAACATTTTTACAGATTTTTCAAACTGTGAGTTAGTATTGTTTGAGATTGCAAGTAATAAGATCAATTGTAACAATAATAAATGCACTCCCATACCAAAAGGATCTTTCTTATGATGATACGTGTTTAGAGTGAAAGCTCTGTAAAGTGTAGGCAATTTTAGCTCTCAATTTTTATTTTATAAAAAAGGATATATATATATTTGCTATTTCTTTTTAATTTGCTGGAACATTTTTTTCAAATATAATGTAGAGTTCTTTGGACTGCAGGTTTGGTAACAGCAAAGCACAAAAGCACTTATTTGAACTTGGCCTAACCTTTTACCTCCTACTACTTTGGTGACCTCATTCATACTCCCTGCAAAAGAGCTTAAAAAAAACCCCAAAAAACCATTAAATTACATAGCTGATGTTTTGAGGAACTTGAGGTAATAATAAAAGTCTAAAGATCACATTCACGTACACTAGCTGAGCTTTCTGATGAAACCTGGGTAATGCCTGTTTACTCTGTTTTCTGCTTCTGTCAGATGCATTAATCTCACATTTCCTGAGTGCTACATTTGATCAAAATCCATTTCATTTAAAAAGTAGAGGTAAAAATGTCTAAAATCATACTGCTACAAAGAACTACTGAGCAAAAATGTATAGATTTTCCCTTTTCAATCTCTTCCACTGAAGTTGTGTTGTTTTTTGGTTTTTGTTGTGGGATTTTTTTTTTGTTGTTGTGGTTTTTGTTTGTTTGTTTTGTTTGTTTTGTTTTAATTCAAAACATAAGGCATTTATTCTTCATATCATCATATTTATTCTTCCAGAACAAAAGTTGACTATCCTACTCACCTACATTTCTCTTACCTATTTATTTTAGTCTATTCAAAGTTACTTAATTAAAATGGAGAACAATATTGAAACTTGACAGTAGGTGTCCTGGGAGACTCGACTCTGTTTATCTTTTAAAACAAACAAGCAAACCAAATGTGAAGGAAAACAGAATCTTTGGTGTAAGTTTGTTGGTACAGAAGACAAAAATTTTTTAACTTGGGTGAATCCCAGACTTTGGACAGGATGACAGACTATGACAAGCTTGTCCAGCATTTGGCCCAGAATAGTTGTTTTGAACATAGATGTTCTAAAAAGTCAGACTGAATAGGGGAACCTTCATTATTTTGTAGAAAGACCCCAGAGTAACATTGAAAGGCTACATAAAAAAGTCACTGATTGAATCAGGACTAAAATATTCACATTGTCCACTTCGAAAGCCACCGAATGACCCAATAGGTAGCAAAACAATGGTCATAACTTACTGTTTGACCTTGGGTAATGTTCATTATGGTTAAGCCCAGACCAATACCCTAAAATTTAGACTTAAAAAAGTATCAGCTTTCAAGATCATCCCTAAATAAGACTCTGTGAACTGGTAGAAATCTAGTTTATCTGAAGGTTTGGTGCAAATGAGAATTCTTCATTGATAGCAATTCAATACAGAGTTAGCAGTTTCACACACTGGATGTAACTGTCAGTCTGCATCTGTTTTCCCTTCTCATTATTGTGTCTTAGCAAAGCTCTTCTCTTGGTCCTCAGCATTTCTGAAGAATTCAAATAATGTGCTCTTATCTTCAGAACTAGAATATGAAAATGGTGTTAAAACTTTATTAATGGACTGATATTGATGAATATAATGTTCTTGCCCTGCTAAAACTGGTTACTGTTTTAAATAAATACTTTGCCACAGCAACTTTCCCTCACATTCTCATTACACAATTTTACTTCATGGGAAGTTCAACATTGCATTTCGTGTCCTGGGTTGTAAATGCTTCCCCTACTTAACTTCTCTCTTTAACATGGCAATACCTCATTGAAATGGATAGTTTAATTAAGTTGCTTACATTATTGGTATTTATCTTTCCTACAAATGCATCCCTAGAAGTCTCTCTGAGCTAAAAATGCCATTACAATAGGATTAGTGAAAATACATAATCTAAGACAGTCTCTATCCTCCAGGTTCTTATTCAGGCATTCATGACTAGAAAAAGTTTTGTAAACCTCACAATAAAGTAAATTAATTTATGCAGAAAACCTTAAATGAATATGACTGATTGTCACTGAAATCAGTGGTAATCAAGTACCTTAAAATGTTGGACAAGCACGATCAAGGAATTCAGTGACTTGTTGCAGGTTACACAAGCATCCTTTGCCAGAACTAGGAATGAATTTCATATATGCCAAGCTTTAATCTGATACCTTAACCACAAGATTATCTGATCTTTCAAACCTTGCCCGGTAAATAAATAAATAAGTTGTGCTAGAAGAAATCTTAGAAATCAGCCTATGTATATTTTAATCTGGGAAAGAATTACAAATGACAATACCAAACCAGGAGTATACAGGGTTGTTATGGATGATTTGTGAGGTTTGTTTATTTTGTTTGTTTTTTAATAAATTCTTCTCTAGAATAATAACTAGAAGGTTGAGAGATTGCCTGTTTAATAAATTACATAGGCGAATGCATAACACCTACAGATTCTTATGTGCCCTTTACAAGATAATCCTTGCAGCAGGTCTGACTTGGAGAGCAAGAGTTTTGTGCAATATATGGGAAAAATTAAATTTACATCGCATATTCCAGATGAATGTTACATGAGTGCATCTGTGTCAAAGTGAATTTGCATAAGGTGGAGGGGATAAAAGAAATGCATATCTAGGGGAGATAACATCACAAATGATATCTCAAATTATTCATGGTCAATCATGGGATTTTTTCCCCCTTCTGCAACATAGAGTCATTAAAATGAGATGTAGAAGGAGATTAAACTGCTTTTTTTTTTTTTTTCTAAAGAAACTAAAATATTAAGACCTTTTTTTTCAAAGCAATGCCTAGAGGCATATATTGTAGAGAGCTGTTTTCTTCCTGAGATGAGAATTTGCAATGCTGAGTCTCTACGGGAACCCTGAGCCCTCTGCAATCTATAGAGCTCCTTCCAGATGTAGGGACAGTAATGTCAGAATGGTGGTACTTGGCCATACCCAGTGATTCTCTCTTGGTGAACCCAGTCCACTTAAAGTTACCTCCTAACCTCGATGACTGAATAATTGATAAATTGAACTCGTACATCTTCTAAAAGCCATAAATAATCTCATAAGGTTGTTACCACACTTGTCATTCAAAAAAGAAAACAAAATAACCCACAAACATAAACAAACAAGCAAAACGACAGAAACCCCCAAACAAACAAAAAACCCAAACCAAACTAAGGAAGCCACAAAAAAACCCACAAAAGAAGCCCCTGTGCACAATTGCTGAAAGGTTGTGTCTTTCCCTTTCTCCCTTTCTTAAATTTCCTGTCATTTTTACTGAATTCATGCACTTGGTGGGGACAGAATTTACCTTATTTTTATTTTTATCTTAAATATATTTCTGCAGTCATTTAATGGGCTACCTTCTATTGTTTTACAAGCATCAGTCATCCACAGATCACTGTTTGAACTAAAGTGCAGGAGAAAATGAGTGTTATTAACACAGCAGCTAGGTTGTCTGTTCTAGCTTTCAAACAGCCCTTCCAAGGTCAAACAGGAATCCTAGTGCTGTTTTGTGGGAACATTACATAAAACCCTATGGTTTCTTTCAAATGAATGTTGTCCATATGTCTGATTATTTATTTGCCTATGAATTTCTTTTCCTATGATGTTCTTAGCTCAGAATAAAGCAGCAGTAATAGCAATGTTCCCAAGTCTATCAAAACAGGGAGGAAGTCAGCCACCTTTTCTGTGCAAGGTATTTAAATTGTACACTCTTCATTTTTGTCTTTTTACGATGTGCAGCAACCAAATCCTCTCTCGGGATAATATAATACAGTATTATATAAAATAATGTAACATGGTGTCTGGAAAACAGCCAGACAGATCAGGACCCTATATACCAGAAAGATTGGAGCCACTACCACCCTGGACACCAGGTTTGAGATCAGTTCTCTCAATATATTAAAAATACTGTTCAGTGATCATCTTATTGGTTATCCTCTATATAACAATAAGTACTATGAATTATCCTGTGTTCACAGCAGCCTTTTGACCAATTTTATTCTTGCAAATAATTGTGTGTGCCTGCAGCAATGCAAATCAGCCCTGCTTCTATATTTTAAAACCTGTGCCATTTCAGAGCTTCCCCTCATTTCTCTCTTCTAGTTTCTTTTGAGACAACTTCAGCTCAGCTCAGATTTTCCTCAGTTTAATAAATGAACATTTGATTATGTTGAGACATGGGCCAATTTATTTTTGTTGATATTCTTTGTGGCATACTTAGATGTTATTTAGATGAAGTCACTTCCCAAGGAAATTACACTCTGCAGGAGCCTGAAAGTGGCAAATTTAAGAGAAAAAAAGGAAAAAAAAAGGAATCTGTGCAGTGTTTCATGCATGTGAATAGCTGGAAGCAGTTGGTTATGGAATTTTAATGGCTAGATTATAACCTCTATTTCTGTAAAGAGCCACAGTTATTACAGTTTGAAGTATGTTGTAATTTTTAAAAAGTAATTGTACATGGATTCTCCTAAACCAATAATACAACTCGGACTGATTTCCTACATTTAATATACAATATGACACAGAGAGTGAAAATGTGAGTCTTCAGTATAAGCCTTCATAACTGAGGAAGAAAATTGCTGTTAAATTATGTTTATGGAGAAGACCTTTTTTCTTCTGTAAAACTTAAATGTAGATTTAAATCTTGCTATGATTAAGAGTCAAAAGGAAATAAAGGGGGGGCAGAGGAGAGAAACTGGCTACTCAGAAGGGGGATAGGTGCTGCAGAATATAGATTCTGATCTCGGTTCAGCCTCTCATTAGATGTGGGACCCTGGAAAAACTTATTTCTTTGTGGCTTTCTTTTTTTTTTATGACATAACCACATCACTCTTAAGGTCATTCTTTCCTCTGTGAGGTCTTGTCAAGATGGGTCTTTAAAAGTTCCAAATTTATTGTGATATATCATTGGTATCTATCTATTTATCTAAATATCTACCTATAATCTATAACAATATCTACATCTATATATTATCTTTAGTCTTCATGTTGTTTTCAGTTGTCACCACTGAAAATATCTATCATCTATCTATCTATAACAATATCTATATATATCCTGTCTATATATCTATTTTTAAACTTTTCATGTTATTTTTAGTCACCATCACTGAAATAGCTGTGATTTCTGTATCTGCTGGGAAACAGATTAGGGGAGTTTGAAATGGTGCAGTGAGCGGTCCTACATGACCTAGGCAAGTACAAGTGAGGAGTCATACAGTTTGTAGGTGGCTGGAACTGTCTTGGTCTCAGAAAAGGGACCTTCACTGTCAGGTGAAGAGTCAATAAGCAATTGGGATGGAGTTCCCCAGCAACCCTCCTCCCAGTAAGTCTAGATCCTGCCTTGTTTCTGCAACCATCAAGGAAAACATCATAAACTTTAAATGAAAAGTAGCTCATCTGACAGATTTGCTTCTCCTATCCCCAGGACACATCTGATTTTGACTGCAGGAAGCTCTTAAGAAGTTCTCTGTCTCATGTTCAAAGACTTATAAGAACCTTCAAAGAAGATATGCCCTTCTCCTCTTTGCTTCTGATAATGAAGCACACTGCTTGTAAATGTAATAAAAAGTCCACTGTCACTGACTTATTCTGTGTCCAAAGCAGCAATTTACTTCAGAAAACCCTGGAATTCTTTGTTTGTTTGATTTTGTTTTTATTCTATTGTCTCCAGACAGGCAATGACAAGTTAACATCATCTATGTGTAGATAAGTGTGAAAACTGCAGTGCTTCCTAGAGTGTCCTGAAGTAAAGGAAGAAAGTAGCTATAGGACAATTTCTTAACCCAGACTTTGACTTTACACATGCAATGTTGTTTGATCCAGACAATTGGACTGTATTTAAGACAATATAATTCCCCAGGGTCCCTGTGTGAGACACAGGGAACCTCAGCACCAACCACTTCAAACTACGAGCATTTTCTACTGCGCTGCATTGATTCCAATGTAGATAGAGATTTATGTTTTTATGTCTGCACTGAGTTCTCAGCTGTACTGTGGAAATACTCAGCCTAGCTTCATTTCAGCAGTTTGTATGACTAGCTACCCTAAGAAGATAGTACTTCAAAATATCTTTTGGACCAATCATAGGCTTGGAGTTTCATAGGCAAACAATTTATCTGTTCTTTACACAAATGGATACAACTTTGCTTAAATGATTATTACTGCTTAAAAATCACTGAAATTAATGGTAGTCAAATATTTTAATGCATTTGACAGAGGATTAATGCATCACAAAGAATTTTTTACCCCTTCCTTCCTATTATAAATTTGTTTCAGAACGTCAGTACTCAAATAGCCAGAAATTCCCATTATTTTTATTCTTAGCTAAGTTTATGTTCTATTACCTCTATTGTAGTATAGTTTTTCTTCCTCATCAGTGCTTCCTGTCCAATCCCTATGTGCACACAAGCAGAGCTTGGACATCGTTTACCTGAAATTCTGCTTTTTTATTGAAGGATTAAACTTCTTCAATTATCCAGAAGGTTTCTCCTTTTTTTTTGTTCCATTTTGAGATAATATTTTCTGAACCGTACCCACTGTTCCAGGCAAGGTTTTACTAGAGTTGCTTTAATAAATATAATGATTTTCCATCTCTACTTGCACTGCTTTTTCTGAGCCATCCTTGGATCCCATTAGCCTTTTTCATGGTTGTGTTACACTGATGACTCATAAACATCCTGTGATTAACAAGTACATCCAGAATCCCTGCTTTCCAAGGCTGTCTCTGCCTCTTCTACCATCTCATGAGATTTACACTGACTCTGAGATAATAAGCTTGCTAGGGCCTGGCTAATTCAGCCCATTAAATACTTGAACAGTATTTTTCTAATTCCTGAGGATTTTTAATTCCAGGAGTCAAGTTCCAATCACAGGCTATTCACAGGGATTTTCTGCTGTTCATCTTGTGCTCTCACACCTCAGCAGTAAAGCACACACCTTTGCTGGGGAGAACCTGGCTCAAACGATAACCCAGGTATCCCTCTTCATGAATGTCTCTGGTTGCTATAGCAATCAATGGAGAAAGGGACAGCAGTTTTGGGCAGAGCTCTGCAGGAAAAATTGTACTGAATTGAGCTAGGTAAATGTAGTTGGCATGAAGTAACGCTAACAGGTCATTTTCAGTGACGATGATCAACAACTTCTGCCAAAAAACCCTCTTGAGTTAGGAGCAGAAATGAAAAGGGGACAATATTTTATTTTTTTGCATAAACATGGAAGACATTATAGTCTCACATGGATTTCAGAAGACATCACAGTAGCTCCCATTGCCTTCTCAGAGAAATATATTAGATGGGATGATACATAAGGAGCAGTGGAATTGTGCTTCCTGAGTACTAAACTCTCAGTGTACACAGTCCCTTAACTCTGAGCACGAGTGCATATAAATATATGTTCAAGTGCTGGTGTGGATTCGATTTCAGCTCAGTAGAATTAAACAGCATGACTGCTCTCATCCCTACTAAGGTAGATAAGCAGTGCTGAAAGCACAAGAACTCGCAAGTGTCCAGTGTGTCAAAAAGCTCCTATTGATCTGTTGCAAGTTCTAGAAGTTCTGAAAACTGGATGCTGTTTGCACTCTGTTCCCAAACTGCCACTGCCAGTGAACTTGAGAAGTTCACTTCACTCACTATATCTCAGTTTTCCTATCTATAAAGTGGAAATACAAAAAATCCTGATTTCTTTATGCAAAGTGTTTTTGAAAATGGCTAAGGAATAGTTCAGCCACAAGCAAACTTTATTTATTTATTTATTTATTTGATAATAGCTTTATTTAATAAAAAATGTTGATCTGTCCCTTTAAATATATTTGGTGAGGGAACACAGTGCTGCATTTGATGTTAATCCTGAATAAAGTCAAATAACTTTACCAGAGCAGTGAGGGAACAATACAGAGGATAATGTAGGGTCCAGAAATATCCAAACTGAGATAATGTTTTGAACTGAGAGCTGCAGCAAGAGCACAGGACATTGATTATGATGATTATTTATATTTCATAATTCTATAGCACTATTCATTTGCAATAAGCTCTCCAAACTATATATAGATACTGTAGACAGGCTCCACAGCGAGAACCTTTTCTGTAGCATCTCTTCCCAGAGGATGGTATTCAGTTCTTACAGGATACTTGCCTCAGAAGCTGGGCAAAACACTTTTATCTGAAGGCTCCGGTCAGTCCCAGCATACAGAGGAACAGTATTTGGTTAGTCAAAATGCATATGGAAGGCAGGAGTTTAAAAACAAATGACAATCTTGTTTCCTTAGTGCACTTACTGAATTTCTGGTAACTTGAGAGAGATTTCTCTGCCTGCATATTTAAGCTGCAGTGTTTGTGTTGGACAAAGCTTAAAACCAGAATATGTTTCACTGAAATTTTGGGGTATATAAAGGGTGGTTTGTTTATTTATTTATTGATTTATATTAGAATAGCCTATCCTCAAGAAGGCTAGAAATTCATCTGAGAGGAAATCACAGTCTTCCATTATGCAGAAATCTTTTTATACTTAATCTCACTTTGAAGACACTCTTCAAAGAAGTTGAAATGATTTTTAGCAATAATGGGTGAAAACCTGGCCCACAGTGGCAGTCAACGTTAAATTCTGGTCACGTCCAATGGAATTAGGACTTACCTATAACACTGCTTTGCAGTGGCTTGATCCTTTCTACAGCGCGGCAAAGGGAGTTTCTTCTCCTCTGATTCACATCTAGACTGAATTTACTCAGCTGCGTTGTATTGCCAGATGCCGTAATTGAGAGGATGGGCTTTGCTGGAGGTTTGTCCATAGACATAATACAAGGCTCATTTGTGCAGCAGTGTAAAGAATCTTTGGCAATGTGAACATCAGTTTCTAAGGCTTTAACTTATGTCATGATAAGACTGTATCAAATTTTATAGCTATAAATAATTATTATTCGGACAATAATAATAACAACTACAGTCCCAAAATGTGCTCACCCTAAGCAATCAACAGGCTAAAGACACAGGACAAACTTGTAACAAGTTTTAGCTGTTTAGCTGTTTTAGCTGCATTTTAGCTGAAAGTAGGACCTGGGGCAACTCCATCTAGTGTAGAAGAGAAAGGCTCTAACCACTAAGCTCCTGCTGCTTTTGAAGAAAATGAGCATTGAAATCTTTTCTGCAGGACCGTGTAGTTCCAATGGGGGCAACAGAGACTGGCAGAGCTCCCAGGTCTCAAATTTATGCCTTCCTAGTCCTCTGAAGATAATGCAAAATACAAAGTTTTCAAAAGATAAAACTCATTAGCTTCAGTTTTATTGACCAGGTATAAATGGAGTGAATGTCCCCCTGCCCTTTCAAAGGGAGAGATACACCCTGGCTTTCTGACTGGTTCCTGAGCAGGCGTGTAATGAGTCCTGTCTTGTTCAGGCCAGATCTGCCAGTTGCACAGATGTTCCCCTTGTTAGCAGAGGTGATGGGCTGGAGGGGGGTAAGCCATTGATTTGGGCATTCTGAATTAAAAGATAAACAGGAAACAGTAGAACACTGGGCAACTATTTCTTCAACAGTAAATGATTCTGTGGGTAGCTATGACAACGCTACAAGGATGGAGATGATTCCAGTGTTCACAGAATGTGTCTTAGTACAAACTCAGAAGCAGAAGAAGAGCAACGGAAGCAGGAAAATGAATTAGCTGCAACTAAGCAAAGGCAGCTAGAAATACTCACAGACTGAAGTAAAAATGCAAGCAATATCATTTGCAAGAATTCAGTGAAGAAGATAAAGGAACTACATCAAGTGTAAATTTATGGAACAGTAATGAACCCAGCATTCTCTTTAAAAAGGATTGCATGTATTAAATTAGATTTACATTAAACTAGATACAAAACCAGGCACAATTTCTTTTCTAAAATTTCACTGATTTTATTTACTTTTTAAATAAAATGTAAATTTTTTACAAACTGAAGACCTGCTTTAAATGCAGTAGAAAGGGGAAAGGAAAAGAAAGGGAAAGGGGCAATGAAAGGCTCTACAGATGCGAAATGCATCAATAGTAACATCAGGAAACTTGTGATGACCTGCCAATTATTTCAATAACTGCTGATTTCCTCCAGATTTCTGCTTTGTGATTGACTGCTTTGCTCTTTTGCTTTTTAATGAGCTTTGCTCACAGTTAGGGCACTGAAAAGAAAATTTATACTATGCAGAATTCCCCTGTCAAATGAAGTGTAAGTTCTCGGTGAAATATTTTACCTGCTTTTTTTACTAAGGCTACCTGATTTCTCCAGACTTTGTAGGTGCTTTGGTTTTGCCTACATTTTAGAACAGGTCTGATGGTGCAATTCTTTAATGTTACAGTTGTCCAAACTGGCAGATTTCTTGGACTCTTAAACTCAGAGTTCATCTTAGTTTTACATTTAAACTTCCAAATATGGACTTTGAAAGAAAGGAAAAATGCTAATGGCTGGTGTATAATCACTTCTTGCCCTCACAGTGTAAAAACAGCCTTCGAGATACAGACTTTACTGTTAGTTTTGGTAGAAATTGATTGACAGTTCTAAAGGTCTGGGCAGTGAGGAGCAGTGCACAGGCAAACTGTCACATACAGACTTTGAATTAATTTCTTTCAGCTGGGATTCTGCTCCATATAGTTAACTCTTGGATTTCAGTCTCTACATATATGGGAATATCTGTGAGTGAAGTATCTACTCTCCTATAACTATCAGCAAATGGCTAGAATTTGATTCTGTTGCCTGCACATAAGCACTGAGATACCCTGGGGTGTCCAAGATATCCATGAGGGCCTGGCAGACATGACCAAGAACCTATGGGAGACCCATGGTATGTGGTATTAGCACCTGAAGGCCAGGTGGGGTATTCTAGATTTCTGAGAAGGCATGAGGAGATTGGCTTCTGAGTAGCTGCATCAACTCCCTAATCACAAATAAAATCTGCCGAGTGATTCACCATAAGGTGAATACTTGGAAACTTAGAAACCCTTGTCACATTTGGACACCAAAATACAGTTGGTTATAAGAGTGGAGCTGAGTCCCATCCCTTGTTCTGTAAAATAAATGTTCCAGGGTGGGCTGGAGCATCTTTCCATGTTTCTCCTTCATGCAAAACACATGGGAACACTCTAAGTGCTATATACTGGATATCTAATGGTGATATAATTTGAATTGTTGATGGTCCTCAGTATTTTCATTTCATAGGAAAAATACTTATTTTTTCCAAGAAATAACTGGAGGTAGAAGTTGCTTTCTCCTTACCCATTTGTACATATAAACTCCTGTTTCACCTATTCACTGCTGTCACTTTCCTCCCATAACTTTCTTTACGAGTAGCAAAATAAATCCCTAAACCCAGTATTTTTCATCAGCATTTTCTCAAGATGCTACAGTACCTTCGTGTAGACCATCAAGGGCTGTTGAAACATTTCATGCCCTGTCTGTGATAAATTATTAGGGTGCAATCTGCAGTTACAAGTCAAAGCTATCATTTGAATCAATGTCTGTGTTAAAAGTGCTGCTGTCACCCCCTGCTAACAGCTCTGCTGCTTACTGGTCACAGTTCCTGCTTCTATTTATTATTTTGGCAGCTCAAAACAGGTGATTTTTTCCCTGAAAGCTGTGGGACGCTGTACTGAAACAATTCTCTAATATTGATTTAGAAAGAGTACCTATTAGCTTTTGTTTTCTGTCACTGTTTTGTCTCAACACCTGCAAAATTACTTCTAATAACAATGTATTTGATTTGTTGAAAAACAGGGGTTTGGAGATAGATTGGTCTTTCCTTTCAAAATATGTTTTTCTTGCAAACCCAGTAATGATGGAAATAAGCATTTTTAAATGGGTAGTACTCTCTGTTTACATTACAGTAGTATTCAGGTCCCTCAACATAAAAATAGACCCCTTTGTGCAGGGTATAGGCTACACACAAAGGAAGAGTGTGTACATGCTCTGAGATAGGTTTCATGTCATATTAGCCCTCACTTTAGCTCATTTTGCTCTATTTTTAATATTAGTTCCAATATACTTTTATTATTATTAATAGGAGGAATGTAAGTCCTGAAACAGTCTATTAGGAATGAAACATTTTTGAGAAGCAATTAGGAATTAATGTTGACAGGGTTTAAAACTGAGGTATTATCAGTAGCTTTCGGGAAAATGATCTGACAAGAGAAGACAATTGATTATAATTTGACTTCCTTCTTCCACAAAATACTAAAAATCAAACTATCAAAAATACATAAAAGGACTTCATGTCTGCAAGCTTGTAAGTTTGTGGTTTCTTCATAAGCTAAAAGGGGACTGTGATGAGTTGTTAAAAAGAGGTGTCATTTTTTGTATAGATTCTTTCACAAACTAAGCCAAGTCTCTGTGTTGTCACTTAAATGTTAACCAGTAGCTGTTGCAGTTTAAATTGGCATTATTAACATTTATTTCCAAAGCTAGATGCTAAATGAACTTTGTTTTTTCTTCTACCTGTCTGTATTTCTAGCCGCAGTTTGAATGATGGCAGAATAATTGGAATCAAAGGTGATAAGAAAATGAAAAGTAAAGAGAAATCAAGTACTTATGCCAATCAATCAGTTACTGTATATATTAGGGACAAACATAAATCTTCTCTTCCCAGAGATGATAGCTTAACGCATCCCATAATGTATAATTCACATTTCAAAGGCTGTATAATATAAATTGGCTTTTCTATTCAAAATACAAATTGGCTGCTGCCTACTTTCTTAGCTTGCTCTTCCTTGAAGTTACATGAGGAATCTCAATAAGCACCACATTTGAAATCATAACTCTGGAGACACAGAGATGCCAGTGTTTATGGGTCTGAATTATATACTCAGATGGAAGAGCACTTTTTACTCCGTATAGGTTTTCTAGTAGAATGGGTCTCTGGGACAGGAGACTGTGAAATAAGCACTAGTATGAATATATACCATTGTAGGACCATCTACAATTGCCCACTTTGCAGATAAACCCCTCCAAGGAAGCTGGCATCATAGCTACTTCCCTAGCCAAGCCCATAGAGATCCCTTGATACATTTAGCAAGGACTGGTGGCTAGAATTGCCTAATATCCATTTGGGCCCTTTCCTGAAAAAAAACAGTGCCTATGGAGCTGATGCACATACTGTTCTGAAATGAAGGTGCTTTATATCAGTCACTGGTAGCTTATGTGTGTCTTCCACACCTCTCACATTAAATGGCACCTCAGTAACTATGGACAGAGTTTGGACAGCTTGTCTGGAGTCTATCCAAGGGACCCACACACTCCAGAAAGCAGGCTAGGGTGATATCTTCATATGATATGTTGTGTCATCCCTTCATCCCTTAATGGACAGGCAGTAGGATGGTCCTTCAACAGTGATGCTTGCTGGTTAAAGAGCAGGCTGCAGGGGAAGTCGTGCTCTGTCTCTACCCTCCTTCTTTTCATAGCACTGTTCAAAGCCTGAAAAACTGTGACCATCTCTCTAAATTGAGATCAGGGACCTTGAGTCCTGTGTTTTGTTCTGTCTTGTTTTCCAGGGACTGGCTGGTAATATCTCTGGGTTTTCCGTATCATGATTCATAAAATAGATTTGCAGTTTGTTCACTTGCAGGTGGAGGGGCTGGAAACAAAGCATGTGTGCTCCAGATTAAAAATACAGTAGCTCTTACTGCTATGCTTTTTGAAATTTTTTATTTTAATGCAAGCAACTTTCTCCACGGTATAATTCACATAGGCAGATCCCTTTGATAGAATTTTTGTGGGTCAGAGGTTCTTTGATGGCTTCTGAGGAGAAAGATGGAAGTCTCCTATTTGTTTTCATGGCTATGATGTTTACGGGTTATGAGAGATTGATGTTTGAATGCCTGAATTGCATAATGTAAACCAAGGACAAGACCTTTCTCCCATATTCTATGTGTGCAACTTAAGCATGAAATCACTTTTTTTTTTTTTTACTATAAAAATTTCAGAACATATCAGATGAAAGGCAAAAGAAAACATGTTTTTGATATCCTTAAAATTTTCAACATGATTATTTCTCATATTCAAAAGATTCCTACTAACACACTAATTAAAATTATATGCTTGGAAGGTAAATATTTTTATTCACTCTATACATGTTCCAGGAAGTACACTCCTTTCACAAAAATTATTTGGTAGACATTTGAGAGAAATAGAAAATCTGTTTGCAGAGGAGTTTCACTATGAAACAGATTTATAGAAATTAAATACTTCAGATGTTCACTTCTGCTGTGAAAGGTGACTGCAAATGCTACTCTTGATAGTACCATATCTACATAGATATCATATTCTAAAAGAAGGGAAAATATTCTGGTTTGGATCATGTAAACAAACTCCTTTGGAAGGATTTACTTTTCTGACAAGTATGGAAAGGACACAAGTAGTTCCTGGGTCATTTTCTTCAAAACTCTTGTGTTAAAGAGATACTTGTCAGGGCATCTAACATGACAGCACCTGGGTAACCGTGTGTTGTGACAACAGTGTATTCTGCTGGCTTTATGTCAAGTGTCTGCAATCTCTGCCAGTTCAATCTGCTTGAGATAAAACTATCACTAAAGTTGTCTGTACGCACTTTGGTTGTAGGAACACCATGTTGACTGAATTTTGCTAAAAGACAGAGTGACAAACTCAGCAACATCAGCTATCTGTTGGCACTTCTGCCAGAATGTGTCTTTCAATTGCCATATCCTTCTGAGGCTCTGGGGAAAGTCTGGTGGTTTGAAGATTTGTCTTCTGATCCGGCCTAATGAAAAGATACCGACTATTTTAGTTTCATGATTATTTTGATTCACAGTGGCAATTTATAATACATTTTTCAGCATGATAACCACCTATGTTGAAACTATTTTGCAATTAATAGCCCTATAGATGAAACCAACGAGTTTTGACAATATCATCCTATGCCATACTATTTACCTCCAAGAATATTCATTGGCTCTGATACATTCATGTTATTGAACAACAAAAAAACCCATCAAAATGCTCAAAGGTCCATTCTGAATCAGACAGTACATTGGCAAGCTTGAGAATGGCACATCAATTCTTGTGGCAAATAGCACCCAGAGGAACAACGTAACATTCATCAACTGCTCAAGCTGAAAGATAGGTTTCCATTTATAGCTGGGTCACCTGGGGTAGCATCTGATAAAACTCAAACTTTAGAAAGCTCAAAATGTAGTCTCTGAATTTCAATATGAAGTATTTTAGGCAGAATTTCAATATGCCATGCAGAGTATTTTCCATGGCATTGCTTTAAAGTATTTCACAGATACCATACTGCTTACCAAAACCAGTATAATCAGGAAATAATAGAGAATTTGTGAATCCATACCTTGAATGAAAGATGATATTAAGATATAGACATATATGAAATCTAAAACCATTGTGAAAGTCACCTCTTCAAATCCAGGCAACATATCTTGTAGAAGATTTGCCCAACAGCAGAATTTTTGCTTTAGTTTCCTGTTGGGAACTGCTGGGCAGGGGTGAAAGACCAAGAGGGAGAAATAAGCAGAGAAACTTATTCTGTGGATCAAGAGAATGCAGCTGAGGGTAACTCTCCCACTCACCCAACAGTGAGGTCATGACAGAAGATGGAAAGTGAAGTGAATTAAGTGGCAAGAGGAAACCTAAACTCACCCACAGTAGCTAATTAGAGAGATTAATCAAAACATCAGTGACTATTAGCAATACTATGCTCACTTTGACTTACATCACCCATCTAGATCTAGTAGACATAGTGTTTCTCTATTTAACTGCCATAAAGAGATAAATACACAGTTTAAAATTGATTGTGAAATCTAGCCAAACTTTGATATTTTTAAAATCAATATAATAAATAAACTTTAAAAAAAGGAAAGGAAAAAAAAAAAAAAAGACTGCAAGCCTGGCAAAAATTTCCAAAAGAAGAAGAGAAAAAAATACAAAAAGTTAACAGCCCCCTGCATAAACTCCCATTCCTGGAAATAAGCATTTGAATGCAACCAGGGTACAGTATCCCTGCCATTTTAGCCACATGTACTGGGATCAGATTAGCTGCATTAATTAGAGCAGAAACGTGAGCTGGCCACTTTCTAAAAATAGTCTTTTACCTGATAGTTCACTTTAGTGAAATATCTCTGCATCACAGCAAAACTCTCCATATGTATTTGCTGTGTTCAGCACTTCCCAAACACTTTCATCTCTCACCTGTGGCTTCGTCATCTGATAGATGTGATAGACTGAATTTTAGAGCTACGAGAAGTTCATCCTAGAATCTCTGTCCTGATTTCTTTTGCCTTTAGTTTTCTAGCATTATCTGAGAAGTTTAAATTGGACTCATATACGTCTAGGTAGGTACATATGCATACATATATATGCTGGCACCTGTCCCCACATAGTAAAATAGAAACTGTAAGTAAATTACTAGTAAACATTTTTGTGTGTGTGTATGTAAATATATATTCAAATATTCATACATATATAAGCATTCAAATGTACACATACATATACACACATGCATAGAGATGGGCCCTGTGTTTTGACCTATATATACAGACATAGGCCCTGTGTTTTGATATACCTGGATTTTTATATCTATACAGAATAACAAAAAAAAAAAGTGAGAAATGATCACTTTTAAGATCTACACAAATTAAGGTCTATGTGTTAACCTAGCATTTATAAGAGCTTTTAGTTGATGTCTAACAAATGCTTATTAGCAATTCATTTCCCACCTTTTTGGTTTTGCCCTAAAAAAGTGTCTGGCTTGTTTGATTGATAGCTACTGGTCTTTAAATCAGAGATTACAAGGGAAATAGCATAAAAATATCAACATGTTTGTTTATTTCTTAGCTTTTTGCTGCTATTAGTTTTGTTCTTTCACATGGCATAAATCTGACAATTAAGCACGCTGACTTTTCCATCAGTGTCAATCAGTGACAGCAGCCCAATCAGCATAGAACTTAGCATTTTGATGTTCTTACTGGGGCATAGTGTCCTGGTTTTGCTGGGATAGAATCCTAGGCCAGCCATGGTACACAGTTTGGAGTCAGCCAGGAGCTTAAGCTGGGAGGGGGAAAAGCCAGAGCAGCTGACCTGAGCTAGCCACGGGTGTATCCCAGGCCAGAAACATCATGCTCAGTATAAAGGGGGAAGTCTAGGGAGGATGGGTGTTCCTTCTCCCAAGGGTTACCATCCTTAGAGGGGTTTGTTCATCATGTTACTTTCCAAGGGTTGGTTTCCTACATCTTGTGACTACACACTCACTGGGCTGAGAGTAACTTTGCATACTTTATATTGGCATTAGTATTAATGAGTTTTGCTGTTTCATTAATTCTGTTCTCAGTCCATCCCATGGGTCTCCTCGCCTTTTTTCCAATCCCTTTTCCCAGTTCAGTCATTCTTGATGATATCCTCAGTTCTGTCTGCAATGGACCCCTATCTTTCTTGAAAGGTGAGGCCCAAAAACTAGATAGATTATTCCAACTGATTTTTTTTCATTACTCTGGAGAGAGGAAGGCTATTTTATCAGTGAGATTTAGTTTCAGATTTGACAGTAGGTGTCTTTTAGCCTGTGCTAAATCACACATATTGACAGTACCAGCTAGGTTTCTGTTCTTAAGAGTGGGAGCATAAGAGTCCAGAGAATGTGGAGACACAGCTAGACACCCAATTTAGATGTTTTAATATGCCCACAACACAAGCAGAATGTAATCATGCATATATATATGCACTGCCATAACGTATATCCCTTCTGGTTTTGGTTTTTTTGCAAGACTTTGTCATTGTCCCTCGTCTTCACCTTCAATTCACTATAATCCTTAGTCATTTCCTATGGAATCATTCTCTACAGACATTTATTTTCTATGTTAGACCTGTGCAGCTATTAGATCTGCTATGCTGCACTTCTATAAATAGCATTCTTCTTTTTCAGGCCATTGCTCTGGTTTATCAAGATAATTTTGAATTATAATCCTCTCATTCAACACACTTACATTGCCTTTCAACTTTCTGTCGTCTGCAAATTTAACAAGCATATGCTGTATTTTTTCAATCAGGTTATTAATGAAATAATCAAATAGTAGCAGACCCAGAAAAAATCCTAAAGGAACATCACTCAGAATCTTCTGACAACCATTAATGATAACTCTTTGAATATATCCAACAAACCTAAATTCTACCTACGTCCCAAAGGCCAGCATATTCAGATAATACATAATTCTCAAGGAACATCTTCCACTAGTCCGAGTGCACTGTGTACACTATATAGAGTGACTCAGTTAAAAACAAGCAATGGGGGACTCTGGGTTTACTACTGCTGATCATAGGAGGGTGACTAAGACATCTTTCTTTTACAACAAGTGGCACGACTTGATTTTCTGACTGCACATTATCTGGCACCTCCATATGAGGATGGATAATGCTTTTACTTGGCTTAGTATGAGAAGGGCCCCCCAGGATTCTTCAGCATAATGATGGTTAAAGCCCCTAGGTGGCTAAAAAGATATCTACACTTACAATAAAACATTATTATTACTATTTACTCACTTCAGTGAGAACTGAAGTATTATGCAGAAGGGGGATGTCACTGCTGATACCTCCTGTTTTCTTCCAAAGAGCAAGCTGTACTCTGTGTGCTTATCCCAGAATAAAATTGCTGAGCCAGTTCTTGAGTTAGTTTATGCTTTCTTATATGACAGCTTGAAGTGACTTCTGCAGAAATAAATGAAATGTGATGGAGAAGTAAGTGACAATTCTAACTGGTCTGTCTAGCTGTCATGTGAGAGTGACTGACTCTGTTGACTAAGTGGATTGGATATAGATCTGGCTGTCACCACATGCAAAGAAAAATGCAAAAAACTCACACCCAGTAAAATGTAGCCTTTTTTTTTTTGAGTGATTTTCGTAGGATTATTTCTAAGAAGCTGCAGTTTTCTTTTACTTCTGGAGATAGCAGTGATCAACATACAATATGGTTTGGAAAATAACTGTAAGTTGGATAACTATACACATGGGTTAGCTGCATTCTTTACTGATATGCCAGGGTCTGAACTATGAACCTGAAAAAAGTGAAAGCTTGTTTGGTGATACTGAGAATTAATTAAGAAACCTATATAAAAATAAAGTGAAAATTCTGTCCATTATTATGGAAAAAAAAAAAAGAGTGATATCTTGACATAATTAACATGAAATAACACTGATAATATTGATAAGGCATTTCTAGATTTCTTACATGACAGTAGAGTGAATTAAAATATGAAGTCTAAAGCTAAGCTTTATCATCTACAGCGATGATTTAACGTGGGGTAATACAAATGTATTCCCATTTCTCCATCTGTCCTGATATTACCTAAGAGTGCCTGCAGCTGTTGAGCCACTTACTACAGTTTCTCACAACAAAATAAACTGGTACAGAGTGGATAGGCAACTACTTTACAAGCATCTAAGACATCTCTGCAGTGATATATGAAAGAACTTTTGCAAGTGTCACTATTTAATCTGTCTCTAGTCATTACTAAGGGCTCAAAAGAATCATGTCTGGAGTGGATTGAGTAGAGAGTTCAATAGATTTTACAAATAACTACTAAAGCACATCATTGTTGCTTATCCACACTTCAGAAGGGTCTTCAGGCTCTGGTAGCAGAATTGTGCCTACTGTCTACAGACATGAAATTGGACTGCGTTTCAGTTGTGCTCTTAAAGAATGGGTGCAGTCAATCCAGTTAATCATAGTGGCTGCAGCCTCAAAGGTAGCTATAGACAGACGTAGCGTGTGTGCATATTTATATATCTACATACATATATTTCTGCCCATATAACTATTCTGAATACATTTCAGAATCCAGTCCTAATAGAAAACTAATTGATTCAGAGCTAGTGTTACCAACAGGACTGATGTAAACTTAATTAGCTTGAGATGCTCATCTTATGTCCCAGCAAACTTCAGAGGATTTAAACTCATTACTCTCAGTTACTACATTTTCATATCACAACTTTGTTATATTATATACTGTATCATGAAACCATCATTTACACCACAGTGAGATCCAAATGTGCATACAGCTCTTTTCACCTACCTACTCTATTTTACCTCTTTATGTTCAGGGGATGTTATTAAGATGCATGTAAGGATTTGTTGAATATTACTGATAGAGAATTTTCCTGTGTAATAAACAGTTTTCAAAGGATTTCTTTTACATTTTCAGAACCCTTTGTGGTTTCTCCCAGGCATGACATTCATGCTTGAATGAAGAATTCTATTCAACCTACAGTCACCCACCTGACTGCTCAGCTCAAAGAAACAAGAAGTGATTCAGATCAAGTAGAGAAGTTAAATGACAGAGTCATAGCTAATCCCTCAGCTAAGTGATTTGAGAAGTCAAAGCTCCTTGACTCTGTTTGCTAACAAAACATTTCATGTTATTTCTAGACTTTGTACAACTTTTTGCTGTTCAAGATTTGCTTCCTAAAGCTAATAGGTGACAGACTAAACCTTTGAAAATGGTTTATGGGGAAAAAAAGGAAAAAACCTAGAGTTAGTATTATTATAATTCTGCTTGCAAACATTATATTAAGTTCAGTAGCAACATAGCTTTTGAAATTCTACACTGGAACAAATAATTTCTTGTGGGAGAATAATATTCTTGCAATATAGATCAGAGAGACTGTTCATTATGCTCACTCTGAAAATGGAGGGCTTTTCCCAGCAGTGCAAGTTCCAATGTTTCATCCAAACTAATTTCAAAAGTTTCAGATGGTCAAGCTGCCAAGACCCCTTTGCTGACTCCCTTCTCAAGCTGAAGAGTTGTAAATGTCAGAATATTGATGTTTGAGCTATTTTTTTTTCCATTTCTGTGTTTCATTGACTGTTAAATCCTCCACCTCTTCATACAAAGAGAGAGAGTTTAACATCAGATTGAGATTAGAAAACCAAAAATGCAATATAAATAGAAGTAATTAAACCCTGAAGTCTATATCTAAATAGGGTGGAAGGCAATCTGTGTAAAAGTGTTACTTAACCAGATCAAAATTAGGAGACTGAAAAGCAGGATGGATTTTTTGCTGACTCTTGAGGAAGGCTCAGAAACATTTTGGGAACATGCCAGTTAGGCAGGAAAAATCACTCGAGGGACAGTCCTAGTTTAACAACATTGAGAGTTAAGATCCATTGCCAGGGAACATTGCTGGGCACTGCTTAATTTATGGCTCTGAATGTCGTCACTACATTCTTTTTGGTGCAGAGGTCAGATTAGATTAGTTCCTTCCCTTTTCTGAATCTCAGATCTGTGATACTGATTTCCTAATGGGGATCACTGGAACCATCTTTGAAAGTCTGACCCTATCAAATAGCATTGTGAATTGCTGAGAGCTTTACTCAGAAGAAAAGCCATACTGCACAGTCTGAAAAAAGACTTCAGAGAAAGGCAATTTAGAAAAAAAAATATGTCCTGTGCCAAGAGGTAGATCTCAAAATGCTACAACTGCTCATTTATCTGAGTTTCCTTGCATCTCAAGCTGCTTTATCAGTGCTTCCTTTCCTTTGTGCACCATTTGATGTACGAGGGCTGCATTTTTGATGTCACTGTCATTGTTTTCCTTAAAAGCAAAACAATTATTCGCACAACGATTTCTTACGCTCCACCGTGAGCCAGGAGATGCGGGATATCTGAAACAGCGCGTAACCTAGTGTCATGAAAGGAGAATCAGTGAGAAGGAAAAGCAGTCGCTGTAACTAGGATGCAGGGTTACACACCATGTGGACAGCTTTGTTGAAGTGCTCTGCCAAGTGCATAACCCTGAGGATAACACCAGGCTTATGGTAATGCAAGAAGCATAGTCACAGTTGCTTAGAGGTGAAGTTTTTCTACAGAAGAGGTGGAAAATAGCTAAAAATAATAATAATAAAAGGAATAGATGAGACAGGAAGAGCTATTACAGACAAAATAACAATAAGATATCAAAGTTTTGCATTTCTGGCTGCCTCTGTCAGTGAAGTCAAGGATACAGCCCTGCACTATTCTGAAGGTACTTCAATTAGCTACCTCTCTCCAACAATTTATGCTCTCTTGTTCAATCCAGATACAACTGAGGGAACACTGTTATTATTGCTGTTATTATTAAACCCATCACAACACAACCCATTATTGAGTTACAACTTTCAAAACCTTTTGATTGCATGAAATCATAGAATCATTAGGGTTGGAAAGGACCTCTAGAATCATCGAGTCCAACCTTCATTCCTAACATCTATCTGTCCATTAGACCATAGCCTCAAGTGCTACATCCACTTGTTTTTTAAACACTCTGAATGCAGTTTACAGTGCTGCAGACTGAAGGACTTGTGCTGTTTTCACACTACCCACCTTCCAGAATTTAAGTTTTTCCACCAGGAATTTGGAGGCAATATTAATAAATAAAAAATGGAACATTTAAACTGCTTTTCAAAGAACATCTGTCTCCGCCTGATCCAGTGCAGCTCTTATACTAAAATGTTAATGAACTCTTCTAGACACAAATTTAGAATAAAAAATCACCACATAAAGCATAGATGAAGTTTTAGATAAAATTTAACCCAGAGCAGGTTACTGTTACAGGTTACTGGGCTTTGCAATGCTTGGTTTTGTTCTTACAAACACTTGGACTTAATTTTAAGGAGAATAGTAATCTCATTAATTCTTGCATGCATATGATGCATCTAGGAAGTAAGACAGAAGTATGAAATAACATGAGGTTTGGTAAATAAAGAGGTGAATTAAAACAGAAATTAAGAATGGCCCCTTGTTTCTTACTATCCTTTCAGGAGAAGAGTTAATCCACTGGGGACATCCCACCTGCTAACCCTGCTGTAAGCACAGAAACTGAAAGAAAGAAAAACTGTGGAGGCTTCATTCCTAAAATTCAATAAGCTTGGCTAAGCTGAAAGGAATCTTTCATTGCTCTCTCTATTCATTTCCTGGATTTTTTTTTTTTTTAAATTTCTTTTGTCAGTATCTTTTTCTGTAAAAACTAGAAAATAGACTTTCAACAAGAAGTTGTTCTACCAAATAGTAAATAATGCCAGATCTGCTTTCTCAGAAGAAGGTACATCTCTGTACCTTCCCAGTTTACCTGACAAAAAGAACTTGCACTTCTGGGTCTGAGCATGGTGGCAGTTAAAAACATCTATTCACAAATTTCACCAGACTGCTCTGGAAGGGCTGTAACAGCACCTCCATGGCATATTAGCTTACTTTTAAGAGATAGATGAAAACTAATTTATGCCTAAAATTAATTAATTTTGTTTTCACAGGCAACAGAAATAATGTGCCATTTGTAAGAATATCTGTTCTATTTATATTTCTATGCCATTGTAACAGTATAACTAGTTTTCCATATGTAATATGTTATTTTTACCTATTATTTTTACTGAGATAGTGTCACAAAAGTCAGCCTAACAGTTCCTTGTACAAATATAAGGACAAGGCAGCATTCTGAAGGGATAGGGCTTTTAGAGGCCATAGATGGAGATAGAAAAAGAAAATGAAGCAAAGAGGATATCAGTTAAAAAAAAATGGGCAATAATTAGAAGTAATTGTCCTGCAGCTTCTCCATTTGCATTCCTTAAGACTTTTGTAGACATCACAGAATAACTGGTTTTGAGGATGAAAGTATCCTTAGATCAATCCTCTTTCGGGAGCTTCTGTTAGCAAAGGGGAAAGTGTAAGGTTAAAAAATATAATCCTTGTTTGAAAACCTATCCACCAAATGGCAGATTTTGTCTATAGGACCATAGTGGAGCAGGAAGTTGGCCTGTGTTTTCTGAGCATCATGGGTTAAGGGTGTTAAGGGTGCCTATGAAGAGCCTGGAAAATTGAAGCAGACAGCTTCAACCTAATGCAAAAGAGCACAGAAAGTCAGGAGTTAGGAGCACATAAAAGGGAAATGGGGTAAATAGATGATGAAAGAGAGCCTTGTAGGAACATTTTGGTCTTTGTTGAGGCAGGAGAAAACAAGATTGGAGCCTTCCAAGTATAAAATTAAAGGGAGCTTGGATAGGAGCTGTTGTAGCCAAAGCTGAAGCTTGTGAAGCCTATGAATTATAATTGTGTTAATAAGGATGTGGTTACTCTTAGCTGACCTTGAATCAAGATACAGGTATGATAAAATATTGTAAACAGCAGTAGCATGTTAGTATTCTGTAACAGTATTACAAAGGAAGGACACCCTGCCCATTAAAAACAAACAAACACAAAAAACCAACCAACCAAACACACACACACAAAACCCAAACCCACACACAAAACAAGAAAACCCCAACACAAAATAAAAGAAGAAACAAGAAAGCAAGCCCTGGGAGCAGATGAGATCCCCTATTTACCCCTACTGGGAAGAGTCAGAGTAGTATAAAACCACACGAATGAGCAAAGAAACTTTGGGAAGATGTCTCCTTTTGTTTTGACATACTTCATCAAAGAGCTCTCAAGCCTGATCACCTGGACTTGGGAGACCAAGAAGCATCAAAGGTTGTAGCCATCAGACTACACAGCATCATTTCCATGGTAATCTATAGTCATAACTAATTAGCAGAACCAATGTTGAAGACTAACAGTTTTAGTGATAAATACAGATAGGGACAAACCATTAGCATCAAGTGTGCTGCTAATGAATGAATCTAGTTTTCCTTACAATCTGAAACTGATCTATCACTCTTCTAAAAGCTCCTGTGACAATCTTTAGTTTCCAAACTGATAAAACATATACATATATACAAAAATATATTCAGGTTACAGCACTGTATTGTCTGGATTAATCTCTTCAGTCCCTGAGGACTGAAGGATTAGATGCTACTACTGGTTTTGCACAGGTGATAAACAGAAGATCTGGAAATACTAAGGTCTTACTCATGGTACTTTGGGTTTGTTCAATTTCTTTCATTTGTGTATCAAGTTGTCCAGACTGCTAGTCTAATAAAACTTGCTACAGCTCCTATGCAAGCTGGGCTTCCTTTACAATGAAGGTGGTAAACACACACTTTTCACTTAGATATGTATAAGACAGTCAATAGATGTGTTCAGATCCAGGAGCTCAGAATTTAGTGGTTTAGACATAAACACAGGGAGCATAAAGCAGAGTAAAGAATTTATCCAAGTTTGTGGACCAATATAGTAGCATGTGCAAGGAAAGGGAAAGGGCAAGAACGCTAAACTTGAAGATTTTCTGCAAATTTACTATTAATACTCATCACCTGTATTCTTACAAGCACAGGTTTAGAGTGAAAAACCAAGAATTTTCAAACATGGACTGGTGTTGCTATTGAGATTAACAATTTACCAGGTAGTGATTTGAAGAAATGTGCAGTATGTTCTGAATATGAAAAAGGAAACTAAAGATAGTTCAGACATACTAATAAGATTTCTAAAATATAAACTAATTATGAATCTCTTTGTCCTGGGTTTGATTCAAAGCTTCCATTTATTTCATGGAATTCTCGGCTCAGGTTTCGAGTACTCAGTATCAAGAAAGTTGTGTCATTTTTCACAGTGAAGGACCAAAAGTTGTGGCCAGTTTAGAAGCAGAGGCAGGTTATAAAATATATAGGAAACAAAATGCACATTTTTCAGACTTGACTAATCAAATCTAATTATACAGAAGACGACTCTTTCATCTTAGATCCTAATTTATTTAACTAGACAGAAATATTTCTGGCCATATTAGAAGCAATAATTGAGGACTGAAATACATTTCCACTGAAAAAGAACGGTCAGCTATTTCTTAATGTGCTAAAATAAACTGGCAGGGAACAAGGCTTAGAAATAGAGAAATTCTTGGGACAGCAATAATGAATAAGATGGGACATAAAATTCTGTACAACTTGTATCTTAGTACTTACTTAGTACTTAGTGCTTACTTGCTTACTTGCTTTATTAACAGAAGACACTATGATAGGATGAAGGAAATAGGAAATCTCTTCTTTGACTGCTTTGCTATGCTTGGAAAAATGTGTTCTTTTCCATCCTACTATTTCTCTCATCGTCTCCTAGTTATCCAATTACTCTGCAAAGCTTTATAGTAAGGAATTTAGCTTACTCTTGTCTTCATTTTTTAATGAAAAAAATTTAACCTACTCAGCCTCTCCCAGAGCTCTCACTAAGCAGAGGAGTTCTGCTACCTGGGGACACCCCCCACAGGTGTGCTCACTGCCCTATACTGGTGGAAGAGGTGGGAACAGCCTGGGACCTGCGGGGCTGCATGTTCCCACCGAAGCTGTGTCTGGGAAGCTGTGTAGGTCAAAGTGAGTGTCGTTTAGAGAGGACACAGTTTTCTACTGGGTAGGTAACTCTGCTTTCTGGTCAATCTGTCAGTCATCCTGACATTCCTGTTCAGACTGTCATGTTCCAACCTTTCTGCCCACCCTAATTTCTTTCCTATGTGAGAGGGCTTGGCCACTGTTGTTCTTGGCCCCTCCTAAGCCTCTGTCATGTGATCTGTGGGTGCCTGCTGGCTGTCTCCACTCTTGTGAGGTTCCCCTGGTTCAGGAAACTGCACTGTGCACTGTGCTAGCGTGTTCTGCATTGGGAGCACTGGAAGAGCACATCCAGAGTGCTGGCACTGGAGCTCCTCACCTCAGCAAGTCATCGGTGAGGGAGCTCTGAGGTGCTTCTTTACCTAAGAAGGAAGTTCAAACATGCTGTCCCTTTTAAATAATCCAGTTTCTTTGTTGTTGTTTTTCCTTCTTTCTTTTTCTTTATTAACATCTTTTATGTCATTAGCTTTTATGGCTACTATTACAACTTGGATAAACAAGAGGATCTTTTTATATTCTTTCTTTGCTTTTAGGTGGTCTTTGTGCCTAAAATAGTCAATAGAACACTCTCAAGCTTAGGAAAAAAAAATTAAAAATGCTCCTTCATGGTATTTACATAGTTTTACCTTTAGGAAGAAAAGAGAGAGGAAGATATATAGTCAGAAAGGACTGCCTAGTGTGATGAAAGGATGAGATCACTTTAGAGAATTTTCTACAGATCTTCCAAGTAAGGTTTTTTTGCATGCTATGTGAATGTGTGGTAGAAATATTGCTTCTGTTAAAAGTAAATATTTGTGTCTGCCTCAAATTGTTATTCAATGAGAAATCATATGCCTCCTTCATTGCCTGTGTTATGTTTTCACAGTGGAAAACAGAAGTGAGAAATTACTATTGATTTGTTGCACAATTTCTTCTTGCATTTCTACTTCATCACATTTATATGCTACATAACCTCTATGTGTATTCCTTCTTGGGACATTATAGGACTTCTACATCAGTTCTCTCTCTCAACCCTAGAGCAAAATTCATCAGAATATTAAATAAACAACTCAGTGTTTCAAGCAGATTCACTTTCCATGGCATATCTTTAGAGGATACCAACACAAAAAATAATGGTCAGGTGCTTGGATGGACTAAATCACCATAGCTCTACTTAATGTTGCAGCTGTAGTACTTCACAGTAGCTGGGTGCCTTGCCTATAGACCATCAATAATGTTTATTTCCAACAAACCAAAGCTGGTCCTGAAACTGTAAGACAGTTTCTAGTGGAAGCTGCAACTTTTTAAAGTGCTTAAGTCAAAGGGTCCTATCTGCTAGACTGGCTGATTTCAACAGGTTTGTGCTCAAGTAAATTAGGTGAAAAATCTGAATGACGTTAAGGTGCAAAACCCCATAAAATCAGCATAAAACTACTACAGGTCAAGACAATTCCTTTGTCAGTGGTCAAAGAGGAAGAAACATTGACATGACTTATCTTCCTCTTCTTGCCCCTGGGAGATAAAGGTGAGACACTAAGGGAAAAATAAGTTGGAGTAATAATGTCAGCAGATCATGGATGCCGTATGAGCTGATAAAGGACTACAGTTTTGCCATGCTTCTCATATAAATGTGTGTCCCTCAGCATCCTGTTTTAAGCACTTCTTTTTTTGAATGCAATTATGTATCCATAAGGAGCACTGAAGATGGCAATATCCCCAAACCTCTTTTAGGCTCAGGTATCTAACTCTTAAGGGCAGTATTAATGGCCCAGGAATAAATGAAGGGCATCTCAAACACTGAAACCTATGATCAAAGCATTTAACAGAACTCATTTTTTACTGAGAAATTACATTGATAAGAGCAATGATCAGACATTTTTCCCACTCCAAGGAAAGGTTGCTATAACTGGCTGATGTAAGGAGTCAGATCCTCTCAGTGCACATAAGGAACAGCTGAGGTATGTCTTTGGTTGTTTCCTTTGTAGAGGATGGCCAAGGGGGAATGTCTGCAGAAAGCCTTTCGGAAACAAGATGATCTGGGGACACACAGAAACACGGTGGGAGTTACACAACAAAACTGCCCAACAAGGAAGTCCCTTAGTAACATGCTACAAGGGCTGCACAGCAGCCTCTTCTATGTGAATCTGAGGAGTGTCAGAGAGGAAGAAAGGTTTGGGTTTATGTACCTAAATCCTCTAGACCATCTAGCTCTAGGGGTCTTGTGAACATTGTAAGGAGGGTAGTGCAAGGCTCTTTGAAATCTTAACCATCTTTGCTCTTCCACACAAGAAAAAGTCACTGTATTGTACAAAGAGGGCCTGAAACTTAGCTGAACTTTTCCCACTAACGAATATTGTTGTGGGATCTTGGAAGATTAAGTGCTGCCCCCATTTTTTCCACATTAGTTTGTCATTACCATTTTCTTCTAAAGGCTTATACTGAAACTTTGGAAGCTCTTTGTGAAAGGGTGAATCCAACAGCATCATTCATTTCTGCAGTATCTTTCAAGCAACATTCCCTGTTTCTACAGCATCTACTATGGCAATCAGAATGTTTTTGAGTGGAAGAAGAATATTCATTTTAGATATTTCACAAACATCTGAGAAACTATGGAAGATGCTGTAGAATCTGACTAGGGATTTACTTTTCAGAGGTTCTGATCATTTGCTCAGGAATTTGGAGCCTTTGGTGCTTCTAATGAATTTTAGTCTAAATTATTTTCTCATAATCACAAAGTCCTGGCAGGTAACAGAATCATGATCTTATGGTCCCTCAGATGCTGTAAGTGTGAAACTCCACTTGTCCTTAGTGAAGCCCAGAGGATTTTTCTTGCTTACATGAAAGCAGAATTCAGATGTAGGTGTTGGAAGAGAAAGATAAGGAAAAATTTTAATCAAAATCTATGATAATAATCTGCTGGAAGTGATGGTCCTTGGTATCTTCAGTGTAATTATTTATAAGCAGCAAATTTTTGTCTCTCCTTAAGAAGGTGTGGGAAAGCAAAGCAATAACTTTACTGGGTCAAATTCAAATGGCGATTATATTTGCCTCTTCCACAGCTGCAAGTAGCTACAATAATTATGTGAAGTATATTAGTGGATTAGTCAAAACAGAACACAATTGGTAATAACAATAAAGCCAAAGCCTTTTGGCTACTTAATGTCGAGGCAGATACATTAAGTTACTGAAAATCAAGTAAGACGTGAAAAAACATAAATGTTAACATTTAGCATCCTTGAACAATATGCTTACTGCTTATTAATTATACCAAAGTGGCATTAGTGATTAGTTTAATAGGAAACATTGTGAATGAAATGATCGTAATTAGAATTAATCCCTGAGCTACATAGTTTTCTAGACTTGGAAAAAAAAAAAAAGAGATTGATCCTGGACTGAAAATTGTTCAGCAAGGTACTGACAGTAAAAGGAGCGTTTGAAATGTATCCTCTGTCTGCATCATTCCAGTATATGTAGCTTCTTGTGCAGTATGAGCTGATGATTCTGGACCATACAAGATACAAACTTCTTAAAGATTCTAAATAGAAGTGATTGCTCTTCTATTGAAGACAGAGTGGTATCAGCAGTGGGGATTCGATTAAATAAGTCATTAATTGTTAAACTCAGTTAATTGTTGCTATTGAGAGGCTGTTGCATGCTGCTGTCCTTACAAAATCATCTATGAAATTGAGATATTTTTTTTTTCCCTCCCCTAGAAAGGTTTGGGTTTTTTGGTGAAACCCAAATCTGACTTCTTAGTCTTTGGCCATTCCTGTCCTTTCCCCTGCAAGTTTTATCATATTGAAGCATACCTTTCACTGGAAAAGGTGAAAAAGAAGCAAGAAATTGTAGGGCATGAAAGAAAAAAGTTGTGATCTCCAGGATAACAGAAGCGTAATATTGATATTGCATGCAAATAATTTATTTCTAAAAAAAAAAAAGGAATCTAGAGAAATAATTATTTCCCAACTACCCTTAGCAATGATGGACCATTCTATTTATTGGTTCTAATAAAACAACATGACCACATCAGCATTTAGGGGCCATATGCTATTCGTCTTCCCTGGGAGATCAACTCTACAAACTTCTCTTGAGAGAATAAGACCTTTAGTTAAAGAGAGAAGGAACTGATACACTAAGTGCAATATGAAGACAGAAATAGAAAATGAATTTGAGGTTAACTAAAATAAGAAAGGGATTGAATATTAAGATTAAATTGGCAAAGAGTTTTCAAATGCAGCTGTTGGAAGTGATTAGAATTTATTTAATTTTACTTGCTGTGGGATCCAGTCAAACTTGAGATATTTTGATATTCATGGAATAACTGGTGTCACATTTATGCATATATTGACTGATAAATATAATCGTCTCTCCACTTAGAAATTAATAAAGCTTCTAATGAGATTTGCATCTCCTGTATTTAATTTAAATATATATGTGAATTCCAAACAAAACCCAGAAACAGGCCCCTTATATTTGATAAAAGAGATTTAGGAGCCTTAGAATGAGCAATAAATCCTAGACTGTGAACAAGAACTGGAATAGGAAACACATGATGTGTCTGAAATCCTAACCCCTTAGGGGGCTTTGACTTCAAGAGAGGTAGCTCTGTTCAAACCTTTGAATTCAGTCTTCAAAGTAGAAATCTACCAGTGTTCCCTGGGAGAAAGGAACCAAGTTAACTCCTGAAAATGCAGAGAAAGAATTGTTGCTGTTGTTTGTAACAGCCAAACAGAGGTGGATTGAGACCCTCCCTAAATGGGGCAGTTCTGTTGGTTGGCGTGTATTAAAAAAAGAGCTGTATTTTATGTTGGGGATGGGAGGCATTCACCATTCATAACTGCTGCTTGTTTGATTTCTAATTGGTCCCAAATAAGTCCTAAAAGTGCCTGTATATCTGAAAATGGATAGGCCATTTTACTCAGATGGTTTTGATTCATCCTTGAGGCATCCATTCAGTTTTATGATTTACAGGTTATAACCCTGCAGACACAAGAGCAAGTCCTTTGAGATACTGAGACAAGCCTGTGTCTAACTGCTGAATGTATATAGAGAGGATTACCTACCACAGTGTAGGCTTCTCCATGTAAAATGAACATACAATTTTAGGACAAGATGGCTTCATATGGGCAAGCTTTCTGGTAACTTTTAAAGATAGAAGCCTATTGTTAACAAATGTATTTTTAGTCTCAAGTTAATTTCTGGATCTTTGCCTGATCTAGTTGAATAAACATGCTCTAATAGCAAGAAAGCCTCTATTTTCCAGTCTCAGCCTACTGTAATATCTTCCATGTTTCTAAACCTACTGCACAATTCCAATTCATTAAAACATACATTCAGTGGATAGCCCAATTGTGCTGTATACTCAGCCCTTTTTTAAAACTTGAAACATTGTAATCCAGGTCACTCTGATGAGCTACTGAACAAATACATTTTGTCTCTAAATTTGTTACCTGTTGCACACATTAGCATAAGGAAATAGATTTGCAGCTTGCTATATTAAGGGCATATCACTAGATTATTTACTCAGGGTACTCTAAATTCATTCTAAATAACTTTTTAATACTATCAAAAAAAAAGAACAGTGTCTTTATGAACTGGAGGTGGGGTAGGAAAAACACAGAAAACAACAGGTGCTAAGGATTTAATTATTTTTTTGCTATCCTTACAGAAGTTGTTGTGCATCTACCACATTAAATTCTAATGAGCTATTGACAATTACTGCCAAGCAATTAACCCGTAATTGTTGTCCTTTAACATGTCAGTTGCTTATCTGTGCAATTTAATTGAAATGTTTGCCTCTGTAGTCATACAACAGTTGCTCATGTTGGCTACACCGTGCTTTCTATAGAAAGAATAGTGGTATAAGGCTGTTAGGTGGACAGATCACTGAACCAAGAGCTGGGACCTCAGCACAACTCATTCATCCCATATGACTTGGGCCAATATTTTAGGGGGTTACAGTGGAGTCTATCACATCTAGCTCTAATGTCTACAATATCTATTCATATGCCTGAGTAGATGTTGTGGTTTAACCCCAGCTGGCAACTGAGCAGCACCGAGTTACTTGGTCACTCATTCCCCTCCACCAGTAAGATGGGGAGAAGAATTGGGAAAAGAAAAAACCAAAACCAACCAACCAACCAAAACCCACAAAATAAAAAACAACAACAAAAGAAAAAAATAACACCAAAACCAACAAAACCCAGAAAGCCCATGGTTGAGGTAAGAACATGTTAAAACCAAAAGTAAATAAATATAATAATAACAATAATAGTAATTAAAAGGAATATTAATTTAACAAAAGAAAAAGAAAACCCAAGAAAAGACAAGTGATGCACAGTGAAGTTGCTCACCAGGCACTGACCTGTGTCTATCCAGTCTCTGAGCAGCAATCAGCACCTCCTGGCCAACTGCCACCAATTTATATACTGAGCATGACGTTCTATGGTATGGAATATCCCTTTGGCTTCTTGTGCACCTGCTTGCTGGCAGAACGTGGGAAACTGAAAAATCCTTAACTTAGGATAAGCATTACTTAGCAACAACAAAACCATCCCTGTATTATCAACACTTTTCAGCACAAATCTAAAACATAGCCCCATACCAGCTACTATGAAGACTGGCTACTCTACTATTGGCTACTCTAGCCAATATCAGCTTAGCAGTTCATCTTAAGCTCTCTGTGATCAGAGTAGAGAAACAAATTTCATGAGATAGTTATCTCTACATTAAATATTTACTGTTGAATAAGGTAAATAAAAGATAATGGAAGTTACTTACTCTGGGGAAAGGTATGAGGCCCAGAAGCAGGTTGTTTATCTACGGATGCTGTCGTAACTCTTCAGTGTTGGATAGTTCTTTATAATGTGAATACAGAAAGTGATGTCATAGAAATGCATAATGAAGTTATGTCACATAGGGATAGGAAACAATGAATTTCATACTTTTTAATGTAGCTGCTTCAGTTTTTCTAATTCGTTTGGTGGACTTTGTTCCAAATGAATTCCCTAAAGTAACAACAAGGCTCTCCACCTGAATGTTTTACTTACCATATGAATTCTAAAACCAGGTTCCAGGTTGTAATTCTAAAACTGGGTTGTAATCATTGCATAATTTTTCAGTATTTTTATATTCTTACAGGACAGTGTACATATTATGAAGATTCAAATAGGGATGGAGAATACATTTAAACCTTATTTTATTTGCAAGATTCATAAAGTTACCATAAATCCCAGATGATCTCCAAACCAGTGGGGGAATTCTGTGTGTACCAACAGTGCTGAATTAAATTTAAGGTTTGGGGTTTTTTTGTAGACATTAATTTTCCTGCAGTTTCAGTTTTTCAGTATCCAACATTTATAAAACAAAGGCTTTTCAACTTAAAAATGTTGACAGCTGAGCTCAAAGAAGTGAAGACATGTCCAGTAGTTCTGTATTTCTCCCTGTAAAGTAAGTCAGCAGATGTTCTTTTTCCTAGATTAAATGATTCTTGATAGTAAACACAGAATGAACTGCCCTATGTAAGTCTTTCTATTATGCAAATAAGTTGGTTTCTGGCTTTGTTTCATTAAGCTAATACATCAGAACTAGGAAGTATTTCTAAAATAGAGAAGCATGAGAATCAGAGAACAGTATCACGTTGCACTTGGAGGTATGAAATGCGCATTATTTAATGTAGGCATGATAATGTCTATGCAGACTATGTTCAGGAGGGAAGAACATACAATGTGCTTTATAGCTATAAATAATGATGGGCCTTTTAGCAAATGTCTGGATTGAAATGCCATGAGTTTCAAAATGAGTGTAATAGTATCTAATTCCAGCCTTATTTTAAGCCAAGGTCAGAATGTCCTTTATATTTTATTATTTTTTTCCCCCAAACACCTGCATAGATTTCTATCACATAATCTTACAAGGATGAAGCAGCTAAAAGAGAACAGCTGAGTGTCCTTTACATAACAGAGAATGTCCTTTGGTTATTGCATCACAGCAGGTTATTTTGTCTCTGTGCATGTTGTAAGGGATTAAGTACCAAGAGGGAATTTAAAATGATCATACATTTTCTTAACTCTTACGGTTCCACTTTCTTTGAGATGTGTTTTTGAGATGGGAACAAGTCTGTGGTTAGAACAAAATATTATTTTAGAAAACTATAATACTGGAGTTATTCAACATTTTCTTACACTTTATGCTATAGAACACAACTCCATCTCTGAAGAGGTAATAGCAGAAGTGCCCTGGCTATGTGAAGTTTTGCAGGTGGGATCTGTGGATATATATAGTTTTGGATGTAGAAATAGCTATCAGCAAACACCTAGCAGAAAAGAGGAAAGGTACATGCCAAGAAGCTGGTGTTTAGAAGTTTCCCAAGGGAAAAAAAATAAGATGTTTAATCTGCAAGAACTAACAAAATCAGCACCCAAAGAACCTGCTCAATCTGTTGTACGTGGCCACAGGCACCCCGTAGCGTCAAAGCTGGGTGGTGGAACTCAAGACTGTACTGAATGGAAGGCAGCTGTGGACAAAGACCACAGGGTTGCACAGACAAATGCTGAAAGAAGGATCTCTGTAGGACACTTTCTAAAAGATGAACTAGTAGACACTGGCACACCTCCACTTCTGTGTGTATGTAAACGTGTGCATGTGATTGAGCACCACAAACATATACGTGGATGTGCTGTGTGACTAGTCATCTGCTACTAATAATAACAGTTTAGGTCTATTAATAATAGCTTAGTGATAAAAGGACTATATTCCCAGAGGAGAAGTGCATTGACAGCAATCTCCTTCATACCAAGCACAGGAAAGAGGTAGTAGAGTGGTAGCTAAGGCAATGGGCCGGATGATTGAGTTCTATGTGTACGCTCTGTCCTAGCCATGTATACAAGTAGGTAATAGATAACTTTGTATCAGAACATTCTCTAGCTTAATACATGTCACTTCTCGGGGTGATCTGGGTTGAAAACCCTAAAAGCACAGCCAAACGTCTGTTCTGCTTTTCTCTTAAATGTTGTCAAGCTGAGAGCAGCAGGCGCAAAAAAAGAGTTTGTTTATTTGCCCAGATCTAGAAGAATATTCAAGTTTGTGAATCCAGACATCACCTGCAGCACCAAAAATGTGCCCTGAATATGAAGTTATATGTATACATGTGTTCTTCGATGACAATGTTTATTCTTTCTTCCCTGCATGGTTGTATAACAATCTGTTTTATGAATGGAGCTGTGGGCTGTATAAATGAATTACATAAACCCAGACCCCTCCACCCCAAAAGTTGTGGGCTTTTAAAAATTAATTATAGATTTATGTTAATACTAAAAAAAAAAAAAAAAATCAGACCCCACCTCCCCAAAAGTTGCAGGCTGTAAAAATGAATTACAGATTTAGGTTAACAAAAAAAATCCGACCTCCTCCTCCCCAAAACTTCAGTGCTTCCAATAATGAGGTGAAAACTGAATGTGAATCTTGACTGTAATGTATTACTGACAAATGCTGCCCTAAGTCCTTGGGAACTATAAACAGCAGAATACCAGCAATAAAATAAGCTTTCCCAGTTTAGAAGTTCTTTTACTGACTCTTGCTGTTATTTAATAGGTATTATTTATCTTAGAAAATAATAGTTGTTAAAAGACTGCCTTGTTTTGTTTTCTGGTTTAGTGACAAGCTGATCTGGTAGCAATTGTCTGACAGAAAGCTTGTCCAAGTGTAGCATTAAATGATAAGCCAGAGCTTTTGACATTGCTCCATACAAACATAAGATACAATTCCTAACTGAAGAGGCTGCTGTGCACAGTTTGATGCTTACACAAACCAACAACGACACAAATTCAGTCAGTAATGGAGGCTGGCAGAGTTTGGAAGATGGCAACAGGAATTCAGTGTAATAGAACTTGCTGAAGCTTGCTGCAAAATTAAATGCCCTGGTGCCTGCACTGATATGATCCAAGAAACACAGTTCAAAGGAACAAACTGATCTCAGCAACACCCTGGTCTGGACTCATACAGTCACTTGGTAGTGTCATTGGTGTTCGCCTTGAGGCTGTTTGCTGCTTACTGGAAGAACTTCAGCATCTATTAAAATGATCTTGCATTTAACTAGCAGGAAAATGCCTCAGCTGCTAAAAGAATTGAACTTCTAAAAGCATGCTATTATGAATCAGGATCGTTCCAGCACTAGCTGAGCATTTAGAGTTCTCTGGTGTGTATTATTGGTGTCATTATCCTGATTATCAGTGGCTACTTGGCTCGTTTATCTGTGGATATAAATCTATGTGCTTATGCTGAATACTCACTGAGCATACAGGAATATTTCAGTACATAAAATTTGGCCAATCATTTTTATAAGGTTAAAAGACCGTTTCTAAATTACTAACTCATTTCACCAAACCATCATTTTTTCAGAAGCATGCAAATTTCTTGTAAGTTGAAATATCCACTGATCAGGAGCTTCCCAAACTGTGGACTATACACCTCATCCAAATTTTTATGCTGTGCCCATATATTTCAGGACAGGCTATGATTTACAGGCAGGATGACTTACAGAGAGCTCACTACATGGTTTCCATCCCCAGGTGCCTCTTCTACAGCAGGAACAGCTCAGTTGCTCAAGTTGCAGACTTTGAATCACTGCATGTTGCAGTTGCTTCAGTAAGGAAAATAAATGCTGTGTTGGCTTTTGCCAGTTTGTACAGGGTGGAAATAGAAGTACTCCTGCACAAGCAGCTTAGGACCCCCCATGTTGAAGCAGCAATATGTGAGGAAAGCTTTGGATGCATAGTTAGGCAACCCACAATGCTTGGCTGTGGTCATCATTTGTGAGTCAAGTGTATGTTGAATAGAATTTCCTAGCTTCTGGACCTGGGATCTTGAAAATTCCACATTTTCAGATAACAGATTTCCATTACAATTCCCAGCTAGACACCAGGTAGTCACCAAGCCACTTTATCAATCTTCTTCCTCAACTAGACTGGGAAGATAGTATGACAAAAGGTTCATGGGTTAAAGTAAGGACAGGCAGAAACCACTCACCATTTACTATCACAAGCAAGATGGACTTGACTTCAGGAAATTAATTTATTGCAAATCAAAATCAGCATAGGATAATATGAAATAAATCAAATATAAAACCACCTTCCCCTCTGCCTTCCTTTTCTCCCAGGTTCAACTTTATTCTGCAATTCTCTACACCTCCTCCCGCCAAGAAGCACAGGGGGACAGGGAATGAGGGTTGTAGTCAGTTTATCACACATTGTCTCTACCGCTTCTTTTTCCTCACTCTATTCCTCTTGTCCAGCATGGGGTCCAACTCATGGGAGACAGTCCTTCACAAACATCTCCAGCATGAGTCCTTTCCACAGGGTACAGTTCTTCAGGAGTGGACTGCTTCAGCACTGGTTCCCCCATAGAGTCACAGCCTCCTTCAGGCACATCCGTCTGCTCCAGCCTGGGGTCCTCCATGGGCTGCAGGTGGATATCTGCCCCACCATCAACCTCCATGGACATAGGGGGACATTCTGCCTCACTGTGGCCTTCACCACAGGCTGCAGGGGAGTCTTTGCTCCAGCACCTGCAGCACCTCCTTCCTCTCCATTTTCACAGGCTCTGGTGTCTTCAGTTATTTCTCTCACATATTCTGACTCTTCTCTCCCAACTGCTGTTGCACAGCAGTCTTTACCATTTCTTATCTATGTTATCGCAGAGGAGCTACCAGCATCACTGATGGGCTCATCTTTGGCCAGTGGTGGGCCCATCTTGGAGGCAGCAGGAGCTGGCTCTGTCCAACATGGGTGAAGCTTCTGGCATCTTCTCACACAAACCACACCTGTAGCATCCCTGATACCAACTCAAGCCAAGTCAATATTATTTGGATTATCTGTTTATCTGATATCAGACTCTTGATTCAAATAAAAATATTTAATGCACGAAATGCTCAAAAGCAGCATCTAACTATAGCTCATGGACCAAACTGACACATTTAAAGTTCTGGAAGTCTCCACTCATTTGTTGTTTGAACATCTGCCTTCTCTTAGTGGTCATATTTCTGTTACTGAAATAAATGTGGGTTTGTGTCCCAGAAATTGCCATTTCTTTTCTTTAACTTCCTCTGTCTCTTATAGACTGAAAATTTTTATCTTCTTCAGATCCACACTCTCAGTGTAGTTACTTTGCTTCCAAACTGAATGACACTTAATTCCTGAAGTCTGAATGGCACCAAAACTGCCAAAAGAAACTTAGTAGGATCCTCAGCCTACACATTTGCCATCTGTTTGCCAAGTTTCTCTGGATATGGTGTGCTGATACTCTTTCTGCTTTGCTACCATCCCATAGCTCTGTGCTGATTTTGGCTGGCCTAGAGTTAGTTTTCTTCATAGTAGCTAGTATGGTGATATCCCTTGGACTTTTGCTGAAAACAATAATGATAATAGTTCATATAATATGTTGCAAAGAAAATTATTTACTCCTATATGTTGCAAGGATATGTGCTAGTTTACATGTACTCAAAATATTGCCTTCTATTTAGGATCTTCTCTTTGCTATAATTTTTCCATATAATTTTTTTCTTTATACTACTTTTTTTTTTTCTATATTCCAGAATAATGTTGTCTGTCTTGGTCCTTTCTCAGTTTCCATTTTCAGAGCCTTGTCTACATGGGTCACAAACTCAGACACATAATCCTCTGCTATCTAAGTGAGGTCAAAATTAAGCAACATAGATTTCCTGTGATTAGAATTAGTTTCCTTTGCTTCAGACTAGGTTGCTCTTGAGAACAATCAAAGCTTTTAAAAAGAATTGATGCAAAATTAATACTATGGAGAAGGAATTTATTTTTTAAACATCACTGAAGTCTTTATCTGAAACTCCCCACTGCCTCTGTCAACCTTTGCATCCTTCTCCTGAATTCAGAGCATCTGTAAAGAATCAGCTATGAACTCCATTTCTTTAATTCACTAATACCCAGGGAGTCTGTTTAGTTCTATTCATGTTAAATAGTTATTTCCTCTACCTAAGAAAATCAGTGAGACTGACTTCACTCTTGGTGTGAAAATTGCATGTGATGATATCAGAATGTGATTCGCCCTAGACGTACTTAATCCCAGATTGCTTCCCTAAATCAAGAATAACAATTTCAAAGCATTCCCCAATGCCTACCATATTCCGGACACTCCTTTTTGACCAAGTAACATGCAGGGCTCTAAACAAACAGATGACTTGATGGTAAGAGGAACACTGTGGTGGTACAGACCCCCCCGCCCTGAGTTGCCCTGCAAAGAGTCTCTCTCCCAGGCTGCACTATGAAAGGCTCCTGGGCTGCATTAGAGCTGGTACTGCTGTTTTTTGTTAGATACTGCTGAGGGCTGATGAGAGCAAGAATGAGTGAAACCTGGTAAGCCCTGCTTTCCAAAGGATGAAGTGTATGGCCTCCTGAAACCAAAACAATTTTGGTTTCTGATGTACATTGACCTTGTGCAACACCTGGAACCAAAATAATCTCTCCTGCTTAAGGCTTGGAAAATGAGTCAGTGAGAGAGAGTGGCTGGGCCTCCCACAACCACATCCATTGCTGCTAAATACTCCAAATAGAGGGGGCTAAGGTGGGACCTCACTGCCCCTCTACCCTGGGACATTGCTGGTTGCAGTGGAAAATTATCAGACTAGTTTTGCCCAAAGTCAATCATGTCACGATCCTATAAATACTGATCCTAAGTGAGGCCCGTTGAAGCTCCCCAGGGTCTCCCATCTCCCCCTGAGCTGGGAGGGCTCTCAGGCTACACCATCAGTCTGCTCAGACCAACGAAGGGAGAGACACCAACCCTCTGGTAAAGACCAACAAAGGGCTCTGTGAGTATTTCTGATCTACGGGACTTTTTTACTAAAATCCTGGAGATCACAGGCTGCCAAATTTTCAGTCCATGGAATAATTCCATTTTATTCACAGGTTAACCTCTATGTGTGTGTGTGTGTCTGTGTGTATATCTATCTCTGTGTGTGATTCACTTTTTAGATCTTACAGAAATTACTGCATTTATCATAAGCAAGTGTTTATTTTGACTTAGTATTAATATACCAGTGTTAGTGAATTGCTGTTCTCATTTACTTCAAAGTCCTGTGTTACCCTGAGCACTACACAAACTCCAACGCCTCGTATCCAATCCTGTCCCCATGTCCTTGGGCATAAACTGTCGACCAGGTCTGGGACAAGGGGTAGATTTTGCCTTATCCCCCAAAGGAGCTGGGAGGGAAAGGGGGGACTATCCTGAACCTCATGACCAGATGGGAGGGTTTCCCTTATCCCCTTCCTTCTGTTGCATCTGCAATCCCCGTAAAAAAAATTAATACCCTCAGCCAAAAATCATTCCGTTGCTTATAGGCTCATTCGTAGAAGTTTTTTAATCATATTGTTTTTAACAATCTCACACAAATGTACTCAAAAGATAATCACGCTGTTTATTTTTTTAAATTTTTGTTACATTCACTTATTTTCAGTTAATTGCCTTGTAGTAATATAAGGGCCTAAGACTGCTACACTAATCCTGCTATTTACATGTTGGTACAGACATGTGGAGTCCCAGACCACGTATCTCATGCTTACTCTCAGGGATTTTGATTAAAACCTATATGGGACAGCCATAAGGGAGTAATCCTGGCCCTGGTGATAGTGGGGTGGGGGGAAGGTGTTGGGAATTTAACCACTGAATTGCATGGAGCCTAAGTCTTTTATTACTGGGCAAGCACATAAGTCAATCTCAGGACTGCATACAGACATGCATATGCATCAATATATGCTGGAAGCCATCCAGCTGGAAAGCAGGTTGGCAGAAAAGGACCTGGAGGTCCTGATGGACACCAATTTGAGTTGACACAAGCCAGCAATATGTCCTTGCTGCCAAGAAAGTTAATCGAATCCTCTTGCTGCACTAGAGAAGTATTGTCAGCAGGTTGGGGGAGGTGATCCTTCCCTTTTAGTCAGCACTGGTGAGGCCACACTTGGAGTGGTTGATCCCGTGCTGGGCTCCTTAGTACAAGAGAGACATGGACATAGTTGAGAGAGTCCAGCAAAGGACCACAAAGAGGATTAGGGGTCTGGAATATGAAATAAAGGCTGAAAGAGCTGGGACTGTTCAACCTAGAGAAGCGAAGTCTCGGGGATTTTACCAACGTGTGCAAATGCCTCAAGGGAGGGTGCAAAAAGGACGGAGGCAGACTCTTTTCAATGTTGTCCAGTGATTAGGCCAGAGGTAATGGGCACAAACTGGAACATGGGAGGTTCCCTCTGAACATCAGGAAACACTGTTTTACTGTGACTGGCACATGTAGCTCGGAGTGATTAAGGAATTTCTCATGCTTGAGATACTTAAAAGCCATGTAGACGTGATCCTGGGCACATGGCTCTAGGTGGCCCTGTTTGATCTGTGTGATCAGATGAAATGACCTCCAGAAGTCCTTTCCAACCTCAGCCATTCTGTGAAATCTTCTGATTTGGTGCTTGGAACTTGCTGAAAAATATATTCAGAGTCAGTAAGTGGCATAGTTACGGACATGTAAGGATACTCCTGAGATACACGTAACAAAAATTCCAGGAAAGACAAGGCTTCTAAGTCTTGCCTTCCTTGTTTCATACGTGTTTAAAGGAATTTTCACCATTTTAATGTATAAGTTTTTGCTACACTGGCATCTGAGCAGTTAGCTGGTATTTCCAAGTTGTCTTCCACTTCAAATTCTACTGAGTGAAATCTGGTTTGATGTTTCCTTATATAGGGAAGGGAAGGGAAGGGAAGGGAAGGGAAGGGAAGGGAAGGGAAGGGAAGGGAAGAGAAGGGAAGGGAAAGGAGGAAGCTATATGCACAAAGCCATGTTCATTTTGCTATGGGAAGAAAAAAATAAATGTCAAAAAAAGGACTTAAAATCTCACTGGAAATTCCTTTCTTGAAAATCCTCCATATCTTTAACATCTATAAATTCAATAGAGTTTTGTTTTACTCTTTCCTCTCAAAGGCTCATTTGCAAATCCTTCAGGATGGAAGCTGGGGAACCCATTTGTGGTCTAAAGCAGGTTCTGGATAAGCCACAAGTTCCTTGGGCAGCAGCTTCCCTTCCTCAGTGAAAACACTGTGACATAAAGGTTTTGACTACTGCTTCCAATTAGTCTGAAGGGAAATGTTTGAAATATTTCACAAAACATGGAAGTATTTTTAAATCGGAGACCTCCATCATGGCAGCTGCCAGCACCTTTTGACAAAAAATTGATAAAATTTTGACATTCTGACATCTAGACAGACAGAGAAACAGCTGCAGTATCCAAACACAATCTTGAACTGATGTGACACTTGGGGATAAGGGCATCAACAAAGATTTGTGAGTTGATTCACGTTCACTGAAAATACGACTGCTTTGTTGTACGAAATCATTTTCAGAATAGAGAGAGGTCATGCAATTAAAAGGCGTGTAACAAGTTTTACCCAAACAAGACATCTTCAGGTTAGCATGAAATCTTCAAGTATTTTTGTCTAGACTCTTTCCCCTTTTTTTTTAACACCCCGTCCCCCTCCTTCCCTCTCAACAAGAAGATAATCTCTAAATTGTCATTGTACAACTAAAGACAGATGGTTTTTTTATTAGGTGGAATGTATTTAAAATCTGATAAAAATAATTATTCTTGTCCAACATCTGCGATCATTTCAGAAGTTTTGTTCTGAATAATATGTATAGATCCCTGGTCTCTATTCTTCGTATTTTGGATCTCGTCACAGCTGAGGTGATCTCATTATCTATACCATATCTATAAGACTGTCATACAGACATAATTTCTGTAGTGGGGGTGGGAAGTGTACATAAAGAGAGGTTTATAACAAGCAGTGGCATCCTAATATTAAAGATGTGACAGAATGTTTTCTTCTATAGATATAATTTAACTTATATATATATATATATATGGGCCATTTTTTCCTCTGCCCATAGCATGCTAGGTAGGTATCAGCTTTGAGGAATTCTGATGACAGAAATGTTTTG
>JANHGN010014995.1:23495-35032 GCA_024605025.1 Megaceryle maxima | reverse complement strand
AAGTTTAGATGCCAGTCAGGAACTGTATCTTGAAAGGAAATACAACATTTTCCATGTGTTTTATTTAAACTGTAGTTGGAGAAGGCAGGAAAGATTTTCCCAGGAAATGTTTATTGACTTCATGTGTATATTCCATTAAATTAATCTGTTGACTTCATAGGTGTGTCCCAAAGATTAATCACGAGAACATGTGTCCCTTATTTTCGCCACTACAAACTTTGAACAAAAAGTTTGCTTGCTTGCTGGCTAGATTTTTGTGTCAAATCCTAAATGAACTATTAACCTCTCAGCTTTCACTGGAGTTGCTGGAATTTGTGGGATCCAGTTTGCCACCCACAGATAATGAGTAATTTGTATCAAAAAGGAACGTATTTAAGGAGAGCTTGAGTGGAACTAGCAGTGATGTGTCTGGCATTTTGTAATCCTGCCATTGGCTAAACCCTCTGACAATGTCTCACAAGTTTAAGCACATTAAAGCAGAAAGCAGAAAATGTCAGAAAATGCTGAGCTGGCTTAGCTGACGAATGGCAGTTGGGGAAAAGGAGAAGGGATTTCACTTTTCAGTCATTTGCCATCATTTTATGACCATGAGATTCTCACAGAAGTTGCCCCCATCACCTGTAATAAACCTAAAATATGGAGAACATGTTCTGTGGGTAAAACAGGTATCGGGATACAGAATCTGATTATTTTCTTCCTTCACACAAACTGACTTCCGAGAAGTCAAACTAAGTGCAAAGCCAACACTCATTGTAAAGAAACGCTCAAGTTTCAAATTTCCCAAGGAAGAATTATATTCCCTTCACTTCTTCTGCCAACCTTATGCCACACAGAGAATAAAAAAGGAATTAAGAGTGAAGGAAACTCAGAACAACTCTGCACATATTCTTGTAAATGAATGTGTTTTGGAAACATCTGCTTCTTGATTCAACCCAATACAGTTGAAAGTCTATACAATAACTGCTTTCCCACTATATACTTACAGCTGTCTTCCATGTGCTGCCAGGTAACTGCTGCTAGGGTTGACAGCAGCAAAACTGCTGCACTCAGTCAAAACCAGCTGGTATCTTCTCTCCATTTGTCTCTGGTGTTGCATGTTCCTTCACCATGATCACAAAATCACAGAATGATAGAATGGGTTGGGTTGGAAGGGTCCTTAAAGATCTTCTAGTTCCAACTTGCCTGCCATGGCAGGGACACCTCCCACTAGACCAGGTTGCTCAAAGCCCCATCCAGTCTGGTGTTGAACACTTCCAGGAAGGGGGTATCCACAACTTCTCTGAATAACCTGTTTCAGTGTCAGACCACCCTCACAGTAAAGAATTTCTTCCTTACCTTCTTTAGCTAATCTAAAGCTGCTATCTTTCTGTTTGAAACCCTTACCTCTCATCCTATCACTTCATTCCCTGATGAAGAGTCCTGCCTCACCTTTCCTCTAAGAATGTTCCCTCTCTTAAGTACTGTAAGGCTGCTATAAAGTCTCTTTGAAGCCTTCTCTTTTCCAGGCTGAACAACCCCAACTCTTGCAGCCTGTCCTCACAGGGGATGTGTTCCAGCCTCTTGATCATCTTTGTGGTCCTCCTCTGGCTCCAACAGGTCCACATCTTTGTTATGCTGAGCTGAAACCCAGACCTGAACACAATACTCCAGGTGGAGTCTCAGGAGAGTGGAGTAGAGGGGGAGAATCACCTGCCTTGACTTGCTGCCTGCAATTCTTCTGATGCAGCCTAGGATACAATTGGCTTTCTGGACTGTGAGTGCATGTTGCTGGATCATACTTAGTTTTTCATACAGTAACACCTCCAAGTCTTTCTCCACAGAGCTGCTCTCCACCTATTCATCAACCAGCCTGGATTTGTACTTGGGATTGCCCTGACCCCAGTGCAGGACCTCGCACCTTCACCTTGTTGAACTTCATGATGTTTGCACAGGCTCACCTCTTGAGCCTGTCCAGGTCCCTCTGGATGGCATCCCATCCCTCCAGTGTGTCAACCACACCACACAGCTTGGTGTCATCTGCAAACTTGCTGAGGTTACACTCAATCCTACTGTCCATGTTACCATGAACTTGGTGACAGCTGCACAGTTCCCAAGATACTATACAGCACTAGTCCCCATTAATGCCACCTAAAATGTCTGTTGCACTTATGACCTGCACTGAAATGTAATAGGGAATGTAGACCCTGTTTTGAAAGTTTCAGGGAGCAATTAGAAGTTCTGTGGAGATCCAATGCTGACATCCTATTAATTCTGGTAGAAAATGTCAATGATGAAATGTTTGACAAATGTTTAAGATGGGATCACTTGGAAAACGAGCAATGCTTGCAAATTTGCAAGTTGATGAACAAGATCTTGGAATGGAGTATCAGAAATAACTTATAAATTACAGAAGTAACTGGCTGAATAAACATTTCAAATTGTTGTAGCAAAGGGGACCTGAACTTGGACTACATTAACTGAAAATCCTCAAGCAGGAGTAGAGAAATAGTAGTGAGATCATTCTGGAATTGATTTAATGTCTACATCTGAAAAACGCAGCCATTCATAAAAGGCTTAAAATATCTGTGAAATTTCACTGATGTCCAGGAAATATGAGTTACAGGCAAATAATACTTCCAAATCCTGATCTCTATGCTTCACCCATGAACAGGCTACAATGAAGTGAACATTTACAAAGTGAAATAAATGGGTGGGTGGCTGAGCTGGAAGATGAAATGTCATAGGCTAGAAGCAAGATACTTTTTTTTTTCCAAGGGAAAAGATTATATTCAGGCAAGGAGGATTTCCTTGACTTGAAGCCTTTAAATCAAGATTGGATTTTTATTTTTTTTCTACTTAAAATACGCATTTTGTTTTAAATAGACATTATGGACTCAGGGGTGAAATTACTATTTCATGTCATCTGTGTTATACAAAGATGAAAATGAAGGGTCACAGCAGTTCATTCCTGACTTTATATATAGACCTGTAGGGAATTGGGGCCAGCCAGTAGCTGGGCTTTGGCCAGCTGATGCAATTCTGTTCATCAGTGACCTAGACTCCTGCTGCTCACTGACGAGCTCATTACACAAACATCCTTTTGAAAAGGCTGTTCCCAGCAGTTCCTCCTTTCTTGCACCTCAATAAAAACTGTGCTTGAGGTAGCATAATAGTGCATGGAAAGTTCTTTAATATCAGTGATATATTAACTTGTGGTAATTATTAATTGCCATCCTTAGACTCTGTCTAGTCCCCATGGCCAGGTGAGCACTCTTAATTCCAAATCTGGGCGCTTGCTCCAGCCACCTTTTTTCTTCTAAATACAACATTCACACAAGTCCTCTGTGCCTTGGTTTCCATTGGGAAAGAAAATCAAGTTAACATGTCTCATAGAGGGGACTGGTGCAAACCCACAGACCTCCTTTTACTTTATGTTCCTTCTTTTTTTGCCTCATGATGTACAATAAATGGGGGAAACTTGTTCCTGTGTGATCTACTCTGGGCTGTTCTGCTCTGGCAGGGGGTTGGACTCGATGATATTTAGAGGTCTCTTCCAACCCCTGCCATTCTAAGATTCTGTGGGAATGGGAGTCCAGAAGAAAGGTAGAAACAGGTCATGTTCCTGCTGCTGCTATAGAATTTGTGCAGGATTTGTAACTGATTTTGTGGGAAAACATCTACATCTCAAGTATTTTACTGAATTATTCAAAAGAGGCATTAAAAAACAAAGAAAACAAAAAACCCAACCCTGAAACCAGGAAATGTTGGCTATGCTCAATTACTTGCATAACACAGTTATCTTCAATGACCCTCTGTCACAAAAGGGAAGAAAAGGGAAGAAAGAAAAATAATAAAAAAAAGGCCAAATAACAAAATCCAGTAAAAAAAACCCCAACATATAATATATCCATATTGTTTGAAATAAGAAGTAATAATTGTTGCTAGGAACCTCCCTGAAATCAGTAGTGATACAAGGGGTCAGAAGCTGAACAACACAAAAAAAGGTGTAAGAGTTTGGCACAGAGACCAAGTATGCTGGGAACATTCAAGGTCTCAAAGTTGTAAAATCACCATGAAGAGAAGACGTAGTTCATTACCTGACTGTTTTACAAATCCAGCCATCTGAAGAAGGTTTCATGTGGCAGCTGCTGCTCTCAACAGAAGTAGGAATTAATATGGAAAGCACCTGTTACAACACTGCTGCTTTATGCAGCATCAATGGAGAATCTAAAACTAAAGACTCAAATCTCTCCTGTCTAATTTAGGACTTAAATATTTTGCTTTTCCATTACTGTAATTGCTGTTTTGGTTTTTTTTTATTTATTTTCCTAGTGAAACACAGTGGAAAAAGATGTTTATTAAATATGGCAATATTTACCCTTTTCAAAGTAACAATGAGAAATTTCTAAGTAACAAAAGAAAAATGTCCTGCACACCATTTAAAGCTATAAAAGCTGATACTTAGTAAGGAATAAATCTGTGTCTCCTGAGTCTTGGCCCCGTACTTTGACCACATAAGCAAACAGCCCCTGAGATGAAATTCTAAAGCCATGATGAATACTATTGCATGACGTTCATAAACGTGTCCCAGTAATGAAACAGTGCAAATTGTCCTGGAAATTTCATTATAGAAAATGCTCAGTAATATGAGTCCCTTCTGAAAAGACAGTTCATTATTAGGTGGACAACAAGATGCATCCAGGGATAAATAGAACTGCCACTCTTCATTTTTTATATGCTGCCTAAAGGTTAGGATGATGAACACATTATGCAGAAAGATAAAAGGTTTTAACTGGTATAAACTGGTGCAAACCATTTGGAATCAGAGGTTGAAAACTGACCATCTCTTGCTGTAGCTATATTTTCATTCTGAATTTAATTTCCTTCTTACATGCACTTTTAGTTCCGTAGCTGCATGCATCTCATGAGCAATATGATGTGCAATTTATTAGGACAAGACTTGATCCAAATATTTGCAGTAAATAACCTGGTAAGTTACTCACTGGGAGCAGGTTACAGATAGTTTAATTACTTCCAGTAAAGAATATATGTTGACTTTTCAGAGTTTAAAAAAACCCCATCCTTTCTATGCAGTTTAAACAATTCATCTTGTAAAAGCTAAGCTGTTCAGAATTAAGCTTTGAAAAAAAATATGAAGAATATTGTTAAAATGAAATTTTTTTATCTATATCTTGATGGTAAATTTTGTTTGTTTCTGGTTTGAGCTTTTTTTTCCTCTCTTAAGGGATTCACAATCTGTTCTGCTGAGTTTCATTCTGTAACAGAGCAATGATATTTATTATCTCAGTGATAAAATGTGAGATGATTCTTTATTATTGGTCATGAATAAATTTGGAGGAAATTAGAAACTGTCTAACTGCTATAGATGTGAAGTCCTAAAAAGCTTTCCAGCAGGACAGGTGAGAATAAAAAGCTCTCCTGAATCTTAAAATGGACATTTATCAATCCTTTCAGATTAGATATTACAGTTGTCTGTGATAGCAGTGAGACTGGTTTTGGTGATCCAAGAGGTTTCCTTTAGGTCTCTTTTCTGTTAGAGTTACTAAAAACATTTTAATTTTATATGTTTAAAAGATATCTAGAAGTCAGAGAAACTATTTTCCAGGGACAACTTCCACTAGACCAGGTTGTTCACAGCCCCATCCAACCTCACCTTGAACACTTCTAGGGATGGGACATCCACAGCCTTGCTGGGCAACCTGTTCCAGTCTCACCACACTCACACTGAAGAACTTCTTCCTTTCATCTAATCTAAATCTACCCTCTTCCAGTTGAAAACCACTACCCCTTGTCCTATCACTACTTATCTTTATTAAAACAAACTTTCTTGGGGAAAATTGAATTCCAACCTGTTCCTTAGCCACAGTTTCGATGAGAGAAATCTTCACAATCATATGTAAGTTTGGATATGCAATTCAAAAGAGAATTTGATACTCTGATGAGTTTAAACACATCTCAACATCTTAGAAATTAGAAAGCAAGTACTTTCCACATTACTGCAGGCAGTCACAAAGAACTGCAAAAGCATTAAAATGACCTAGGGATATAAAAACCCATGCAACAAGTTTATTATAAGTTAATAATGAATACATTCATATATTCAGCTGAATATTTTAGGGATATTTTTAGAGCATGATCAGCAATCTGGTATTCAAAGTCTGACTCCTGTTTTAAGATACAGTTCTGCAATTGCCACCCACATATCCCCAACTGTGTTTTTCTATTAAATTGTTATTTTTTTTCCCCAGGGCCACTGCTACACGAACACAGGACAGGGCAGCATAGCTTAGCTCAAACTTAGGTAACTGTTGACATCAAAAAAGCTACTTATAATTGAAAGGAAAACAATTCCAAATTTCACATATGACAGATACAACTTTTTATAAGTAATCTGATACAGACATCAGAACATTTATATTAAATTATATTAAAATATTTTCATTTAAAGCACTTTAAGAATCTTTTCCCCATACTCTTGAGTACTTGCTTAAGATGCTGCATTCAGATATGAATTCTAATTCTTTTACTGGACATAATAATTAAGCAACAATGTAAAGATCTCATTCACTGGCCAGTGTTTTTCCCCAGAAATAGGTTAAATATTTCAGCAGGGAATCAAAACCTTTACAGAGAATCCCTTGATTTACACCCCTACCTCTCTGTATGTGCATAAATACACATACATCTGCTCATGGATATATATGGTATCTTTAAATATTACTATTCTTCTGTATTGCATGTGTAAATGATATAATGAAGGAATTTACACTGAAAAAAATTGTGACAGTTTGATGTAGGATGCGTATTGCATTTATATATCTGATGTAAATTATGGAACATAATTTATCGGGGGCTTTTTTTTTATGTTCCACAACAAAATAAGATGTCAAAACTTGGACTCTTCCATTCCTTAAATATCTGACCTCTCAAAATTTAAATCTTGACTCAGACAGTAAAAGTTAAGAATTTTCAATTTAGCTAACACTGCTGGTGGTCAGAGATGGAGAAGAGTCCAGTATCCATCACTATAGTTGGGTTGAAGAACTAAATGGTGTAAACTCTTTTTCAGAATGTGTAAGACAGTAAAACCATCTCATTTATCACTGCTTATAAGTGTTTTTACATTAAGAATATCACAAGCTCCACTGTGAAAAACAATTAACATAATGAGCTGGATAGAACTTGTCAGAGAAGCTTATGAAGTCAGGGCTATGATCACACTCTCTCCATAAGTATGAAAATACTTGGCTGATCGTGACCATGTCTGGTAGGTTAAGCCTGGCTGCCACCAGGTTCACACCAAGCCACTTTCTCACTCTCCTGCTACACAGGTCATTTTACCCTTTATCAAATATGTTACCAGAGAAGCTCTACCAGCATTGCTGATGGGCTCAGCTTTGACTAGCAATGGGTCCATCTTGGGGCTCCAAGATGGACCTGGCTCTATCAGACATGTGGGCAGCTCTTGGTCTCTTCTCACAGAAGCATGCCTGCAGCCTCCTCAGTATCGAAACCGTTCTGTGTGAACCCAATGTACCAAATGAGACAAGAAATGAACATTGCCACTCAGGCTTGTGAGTCGGGCTTGAGAGCAGTTTTATGACTGAGTGACCCTATATCTAACATCATGTCCCCCAAATTGTAATGTAAGGTCCTACCATCTCAAGTTAGCAAGTAGCTCTGCAATGTGTTCCAGTCTACTGGAGACATCCTCGGTGGAGGCCCTTGGTAGCCATCAAAGTGTGAAAAAGGTAATCAGGCAGAACATATCTACATAGTACAATGCATTACTTAGTAAAAATGGATGCCAAAGTCACAAACAGCTGCACAGAAAATAGCTAAGGATGAGAAACTGGGATATAACTCCCTAGTAATGTGACTATGCTATAGGAACAGGTTGAGTACCTCTTTGCACCAGGGGGTTGTGCAGAAGGTCCTGCTGGGATACTCAGTTCAGAAAAAGTAAGTGGGGCACAGAATCACTTTTTTCCATCCTCCAGAACATTCCTCCATGTGTACTGATCTGTTCTCAGTCCCACAGAGACGGCAGAGTTCTAGTCAGCCTTTGCTGTTCTAAGAAGGATGTGCTGAAATCTTCCACATTGCTCTTTCCTCTCAGTAAGACTGTACAGCAAGGGGTCTTCCTTCTCCAGGGTTCTGTCTTCAAAAACATCCAGAAAAGGTGATTAGGAAAAATGCCAAATATAAACATAAAAAACTCCATACTGACTATGCTTTTTTCAAAAAGTGGTTTTCTTTTTTCACCTTCAGTATAATAAACTGACATTTTCTATTTTTTTAGCACTGTTTGCACCAAAAATGTACACAGGATGTGTAATACAGATGAACTCTTAATCTCTTGAGCAATCTCACAGGTCAGCCTCTGGACTGTATCAGGGTAGCTCATTTCAGATCCCACAATTCTGGTTTCAGTCAGATGCAAAACGTGGTCCTTAATTTTATTTTTTTCAGATTTTAAAATACTTTGTCTTTCAATCTTTATTATTCACTTAGACCTCCTGTTTATTCCACAGCTAATAAAAAACACTGTCTACCATCAGATGTATACACTTAGTATTCCTTCTATCTCATCTGCATTTGATATATGTATGTGTGTCTGGGTTATAGCAGTTTTGCCTGCCTGAGACACTGAATCAGGAGTTGATACACTCAGCAAGAACAGTGGAATATTTTCAGTTGTTATCATAATTCAAACCTTAGACACAAGATTACTTCCCCTGATTTCAATAATATGGATACACTCACAATCCTCACACGTAGGCTCAAACTGCAGAAAAAAGATGTTTCATTTTACAAGATATTTCATTTACACCATGCAGGGTCTTGTTCCCTGATTTTCATGTGACTAGAATCTCTTTTTCTCTAAGCTCAGTTTCACTCAAGTGCTGTATTTCTCATGTGAAGCCTTGGAAGGTAGGGCACATGAAACAACTGCTGAAAAAGAAAGGGCTAAATTATCTCATGGAATAATTATATTGCAGTCAATGAAATCACACAAGAAGGTAAAAATCTTGCCCTCATGGGGTAGAGGCAACAGAGTCTGGAATTAAAGTAATCCATGTGTAAACCAGGCTTAGGAAACAATTGCATTGCCCTGCAACTCTTTGAAGAGCTTTTCTGTTAATGAGTGGGTGCTTTTTATCTGGAGAAAGAAGCTCCATTTAATTTACTACAAATCCTGTGCAAACCACTGATTTGGATGATTAATTTTGCATTGCTAATTCCTTAAAATGTCTAACTTTCTTAAATGCAGGTGATTGATAGAAAAGTCTGCCTTGAGGGTGGCTCAGCACACAGGACAGGTATGTTAACATTGTATTCCAATGAAGATGGGAATGGTGTATGCTTGGGGTTATATGGCAAACATGACTTCTGCTGACTTTCTGCTTAGAGGGTAGTGTGGTCTAATGGTGCCAAAAAAAAGGGAACTCATGCAGAGAAAAATAGGATCTTACAGATGGGCAGGTGACACAGATACTTTCATTGCAGGAATGGAAACAAGAAACCATCCGATAACTTTATGAGACTACTCATGCCTAAAGGACTTTGCTAACTTTATCCATGCAGAAGTGCAGTGACTGGAGAGATCTACAGCCAATTGAAGAGGCAGCTTCAGAGGACGATATGACCCATAATGAGATATACTTCTGGTGGAATATATATGACCACATAGAAATTCCTTTTTTCTCATTCATTAACAGATTACTGAAGTGACCAGGTAAGTAACTTCCTTGTTCTATTTATGCTGCTAAATAGGGATTGTTCTCTGGCAAATTTGTACTGATAAGGCATGTCTGTATTGTTGGAACTGTATCTCCTCTCGACTCCCTGATTGCCTCTTTGGAATCATACAGAAAGGTAATGAGTGTATGTGTTTCTTTTTTCCAGTTAAAAATACCATAAATAATGTGATATCTGTATAGCAACCTCTCACCACAGTATTTTCACACCACTAATATGAAAGTGTGTGTTACAGACTCTTGGGCCTGGCAGATGGTAGTGTTGGAAAGTGCACATCCTGATGGAATGGTGTTAGATGGCTTTGTAGAGTGCAAAGAGCCAAACCTGGTGCATTGTTCTCCGAACAGTCTGTTGGGACTTGTCTCCGGTCCATAGGAGCCTCTGAACCAACTGGGCATTATTCAAGAAAACAGTTGGCAGATGATGATCATTTCAGGATAAGCACAGTCCAGAGCCTGAGCCCCCACCTTAGCCCTGTTTTATTTACCAGTATACATGCAGCCCCAGATGGCTGAAGTTAAGTGAGATGAGCAATTCACACAACAACAGCCAAGAGTGTAATTGCTAAACAGCCATACCCAAAACCAAAAAGCAAACATTCACCCTCCTTCCCTTGTGTTTATTTGTGGAGAAATGCAGAGCAAAAATACACAAAAGCTCACTCACATAAATGTAAAACTTTAAAGGTTTCATTAGATGTTCAACTTTAATTTCCACTTTTTAAATCTTCTAAGACTAGGTATTTCTCTAAATTAAAGGTTTTTAACTGGTGTTAAAATAAGTTTTTAAGATATTTTTCTTTCTTCAAAAAAACTATTCACTAAGTTTTATTCAAAGTCAAATTCAAATTTAATGAGTGAGTTTAAATTAGAGATTAAAAGTTTGATTCCATTTCCTAAGCATATGTCTCTTGTACCAGTTTCAATATTTTAAAGTATCAGAGCTATCTGCACAGAGCTCATATATAAGACACAAGACTTATAGGGAAGCTTGGGTATTTTAGAAGACAGGTGGGATAACTACAGTATCTCATATAAATCTAAATGCCTTTGTTTAGGCCACAGAATTGAGTACGTGATGTCTACAGTACAGATGTCTGTGGGTTTGCCATTGACCCAGATTGGCAGTATATGTCATGAAGAAGTGTAGACCACATATTCTGTATACAGATTGTCTGACTAAACGTGGTATCTGCTTTAGATGGCACATACCTTAAAGCTTTGCTAGTTACATTGAACTAGCTCTCCAGTGAGTTTGGTGGTATTCCAGGCAACTAGCTCAGCTACAAACATTTAGCTTGTAGAGGTATGTTTTTCCCTATATCATAGAAACATAGAATCATAGAATACCAGGTTGGAAGGGACTTTAAGGATCATCTACTCCAACCTTTCAAGGTTAAATAAATAAATAGTTTAAATTCTCTGGCCCAGCACCCTGTCAAGCTGAGTCTTAAAACTGTCCAATGCAGGGGAATCCACCACTTTCCCTGGAGATTATTCCAATGTCTCATTATTCTCACAGTGAGAAATTTTCTTCTGCAGTCCAATTGGAATCTCCCCAGGATTAATTTGTACCCATTACCCTTTGTCTTTTCCATGGGACTTCTTGTAAAAAGGGAGTCTCCATCTTCCTGGCAGCCACCTTTTCTGTACTGAGACATGGTAATAAGGCCTCCCCTAAGCCTTCTCTTCTCGAAGCTGAACAAACACATTTTTCTCAGCTTTTCTTCATATGGTAGGTTTTCCAGTCTTCTGATCATCCTCGTGTCCCTTCTC
>JANHGN010014995.1:0-20158 GCA_024605025.1 Megaceryle maxima | reverse complement strand
AAAAGAAAAGAAAAGAAAAGAAAAGAAAAGAAAAGAAAAGAAAAGAAAAGAAAAGAAAAGAAAAGAAAAGAAGAAAACCAAAACAAAGCCCCACAAACTCAAAACCAAATCTGCAGAAAATATGATAACAATGATTTCACTTATCTGAACTCAAGTCACTTAGAGAAGTTGTTTAAATCACTACAGAGTACCAAAAAAGGCTTTGACTCAGACTACATAGGTGCTGTTACACATACTACAGAGCCAGCAGTGTTTTGCTTCATTCACAGCTTGTCTCCATATCTTCTGAAAACAGTGGAATGACTTTAAAGGACTGCAGTAAATTAAATAGTCTTGATTGATACTTTTCTCTAGCAGCAATGCCAACTGTTGTGGAACAGTCTGTGTCTGTCCTGTTAAATACTGCTATTGTCCAGAATCATGTGCATTCATCCAGAGTGTTTTTTGGGAGCAGTCTTTGGACTGTGCTAGGTCTTGAGTGCTGGCTAAGAATTGGTTGGGACACTGCTAGTTGAAGCAAGTCAAACTATGTGATGGACTGCTCTACTATATGCCCATGACTATGTTTCAGTGCCAGGGAATATTTCCCAAGCTTTCCCTAAGCATAGTTGTAGCCTTGTCTCCTACGTATGAGGAAGCTTGGACCTTTGGGAGTGGGCTACCAGATGTACCCCAAATCAGACATTATTCTGACAAAGTGACTTCCTGATGTACACAGGTTTATGTAACACATACACATTTATGAGTTGAATGCGACTGCAATTTCAGGGGAAAAAAAAATAACAAGACAGAGATTTACTAATGGTTTGATAGCATATCTCATTTACTCTGTCAGTCTGTATGAATGCCAGTAGAGTAAGGACACTGAACAATATCATTTGAATTTGAATCCTGCTTGTTACGGAGCTTCAGCTGTTCTTGAATATATGACAGATGGGCATGGTGAGTGGTTCATTCACCACCATTGTGTCCCTCAAACTTACCCAGAAGAATAAGAACAGCTTTTTTCACTCTCATGATACTCATTTTGGCTGTAATTTCAAGAATTCAGAGAGCGAATCAATACTATTTATTACTCCTTTGATGGAGTCTGAAGAACAACAGACCAATTTGAAGTTAAGAGAAGGTATCATCTTTCTTCCCTGTGACAACGCTGATGGATGATGATAATTTAAAAAACTTTTCTTTCATTTAATATATAAGTTCTTAAATATTTTAATTCTAGCATTTTGCTTTCCACTGCTCCTGATACACTAGGTCCCATGCTTCTAGACATTCACTTTTCATCATGTTTCTCTCTTTCCCTTTGGAATGGTGTGCATGGAGAATTGTCCTCGATGACATTAATGATTTTATCAGTAAAAATCTTATCTCATAAGCAAACCGAGCAATGACAAATCATATAGACCTCAAATGAAGACAAAACGTAGGTTTTGAGCAATGTTCCATTCACAGGATTAAGCCAAGCCTGGATTGCCAAAGGACGTGTGAGTCATAGACAATCACTCACAACCTTCCAAGGGTAGACAAATTCCAGTCAGTTCCTGAACAAAATATGGCTAACCACCCTAAGCCCTTTCTCAATCTTTTTACTACTGAGCATGATGTCATATGACATGGAATATCCCTTTAGTTAGTTTAGATCATCTGCCAAGTTGTGACCACTCACAGCCTCTTGTGCACCCCATATCAATTCCCTGGAGGGCAAAGTGAAAAACAGAGAAAGCTTTAATGCTCTGCAAATAGTGTTCAGCAATAGTTAAAGAATCAGTGTGTTAACAGCATCTTTTTTGGCCACAGACATAAAACACAGCTCTGTGCCAGCTTCTGTCCCCACCAGACCCAGTACAGGGACACATGAATAGCTAAGGTATCATCTGAATAACCCTTATATTCAAAGCTGGACCATGTAAAATCAGATATTCTGAAATATGGTGAAATCTGAAATAGATTTCCACCCTTAAAAAAAAAAGCTTGATCATCTAGATCTCTCTGTTTTTAGAATGGACTATATCCAGGCTCTTGAACAAGAATAACTGCTCTAGAGCAACATTGTTAGGTTACTGTGGAAGCTGTGTTAATACTAAGGTAGTAATTCAATCTACGAAGAAATCCTAAGAAGACAATAGCAAGAACAACAACAAAAACATCAATGCCCCGAAATGTATCTGTGTCTGCCAAATGCAATTTTTGCTAAAGTAGTTTCAACGAAGATGGTCCTGCTTGGTGTGACACCATCTGTTGAATTTCCCTTGTTCATGTACTAGTAAAAAGTAAGTGGCAACTTTACATAATTAAAAATAAAACAATCTAATGGAGAAACAACTTCTCAATTACAGACATGAAAAGGATCAGGTGGGCTCTTACTCATCCTATGGACCATTGCACAGCTGATTTCACATATGGGAAGATAGTTACTTATCCTTTGATATAGCCACTGTTTAGACACACTTCACAGGAGGAAAAACTTTTTTCAATCACCTTTTATTCAGCTGCTGCTTAGTTGAAGTGCTGATTTTTTTATGTTTGTTTTGTTTTTTTCAGGATGGGGAGAAGAACAACGGGAAGTTAGGTGTAATTTCAAGAAATAACAGACTACGTTTCACAATATTTGGGAATTTTTTTATCTCCTTACTTCTTGTGTTTTACATGCCCAATAATATTAGAGAAGAAAAAAAAAAAATCTGCTTCCTTCTCCTGCTATTCTGACTGGATTTTTTCTCACAATTATTGATGATGATAATTGCCATGACCTGGATTTTCAACACAGATAGTTGAATGATGATTCATGAAAAAAAGCTCAGTGATAGTTGCAATGTAAAGATTTGTACAGGTTAGAAGAAGAAACAGAGATAGACTGATGAATGAGGTCTGAAACAGATTCCTCTTTCCAAAGGAATATGAACCACGCTCATGTTTGTTCAGGAAGCTTAGAAAAAGATGATTTGGTGGCCAGAAGGGAAGAGACAGGCAAGATTTGGGAAATAAACTCTTAAACTTCTTTAATTATTTGACATAAGCTGAAATACTTACTTGGAGAAGTAAGAGCACAGCACTACCAGGACACTGTCTTTTAACTTGAATAAGGATCACGCATTAGTTATTATTTTTTAAAGAAAGGAGCAATTTCATTTAATGAAGCTTTCCCTAAGTACAACTCTCAAGCTAAACTTTCTCCTCTGTGCAAAAAGCTGAGAGTGCAAGAAGAGTTTACTGCACAAAGCTGCAGTTGTGAGTACCACTACACCAGCACTGAGGTAGTAAAACAGGTTTGCTGTGAGGAGTGCCAGATAGCTTCCAGAACTATAGGTACTGATGCAGAACCAAAAGCTTCACCCCCAGTCCCCTGTAACATGGAAAAAAAAAAAATCAGAAATCAAAATCCTTAAATCAGAAAATTTTTCTTCCAGGCCTCCTTGAGCACCAGCTGCATCTTGCAAAAGAGTATTTATCTCGATTAGCACAAATGGACTCTGGAGAAGTGTCACGTGGCTCTGCCATCAATCTGGAGACAGCAGCAGCAGCAGCTTAAATGTTCCAGCATGCAATGATGAGGCATGATAAACAGGAGGCTACTCCACACAATACACAACTGCACCTCTCCTGAATCCTTGATTATAAGTCCTCACAGCCCCTTCAGGACTCAACATTATGAGAATTCAGGTATGGAAGCCAGACATTCAGGTTAACATCACGCAGGAGCTAGTATCTTCCCACAGAAATCAAGCAGTGGAGGTGGTGTATCAAGCTCAAGTCCTGCTTCTAGGGCTCTTGTTAGCAGACAGACATTTTCATGCTTACTAATTTATTCTTTTTGAGCTGCTAGTGGACTTATCGCAAGGGATAAATCTGTTAGCATCAGGGAGTTAAAGGGAAATTTATTTTGAAAAACAGGTTTTTAAAAAGCTATTTTATTTTAATGAGCAGTCCCAGATACCCAGAGCTTCTGTCCTACTGTAGAGATCAGAGCTTTCCCAACATATCTTAACCATGGAGGTGTCAATTCCCATCCCAAGAGAACAAACATATTTTGAATGTCTGATTTCAAGGCACATTCTCAGCAGTGATTTCCCCTCTGAGCCAAATTGACTTATAGAGAGGAAAGTAAGGAGGATGTCTATTACTGTTACATAAATAGCATATACACGTGTGTGTATGCACACACATATGTATCTGTACACATAAAAATACACATACATCTCTATATATGTCCTTATTCTACTACAGGTTATCTATGCTTGGAGACTTCAGTACTTTTACTTATTTATCATGTCACTGTGAAATAGAAATTTAGGCATTGATTCCTGAAGCCCTGAGCTGACTTCTATTTCTAGACTGCTCCTCTCTGCAGTTATTGCTAGTGGGTTGGTGTTATCAGACAAGGAGTAGGACCCACAGGTCAATTATTGATAACCTTCTGGAGGAGCTTTGGCTCACTGGACTCAGCCAAAAGCATAATTCAGTTTTTGGGATAGAAAATGGTGTTTGAGAACTTCCATCAGAGAAAAGAGGACTGAAAGAGGAAGATCTTGAAAATGAGCCTTGAACTAGAGTTTAGCTAGTGTTGTTTGGGAATTACTGGAGTCTCAAGGGGGCTGTAACTTTTTTAAAATGTAAAACTACACTAGAAAGTGAATTTTTCAAGTTGCTGTTTGACTAAACCTAGAAATTAATTTTTTTCCCCATTTTTAAGCTCCTTTAAGTCTGTATATTTTTCCATTGCAAATTACATATGGATAGCAAAGAAAAATAAAGGATATTAAATATATAGCCATCTGCCTGTATGATACCTGATCTGCCTAGCAAGTGTAACTTGTAGAGACAATAAGAGTGTATGAACATTGCTAGCATACATATATGGATTAAAAAATTGTCTGTCTATCCCAGGAATAATTGACAGGGGGAAAAACAAACCATGGAGTTAACAAGTAATAATCAATTCTCTTTTACTCCATCACCTGACATTATGAATTGAATATAAAAATAACTTCTCTGGGGAGAAATGTCCAATTGCTGAAATATCCTAATGGAGAAAGATTGTTACAAGCTTTAGAGAGGGATCAGCCTTGCACAGATCAAAGCTATAGCTTAATTTGGAGAAGCTACCAGAAATCCTGATATTTCTCTGACACATTTCACTTTTAATATATATGGAAGGAATCTTTCATATCACACATCCCTCTCCTTCATCTGCCCTTGAAACTCTTCAATCAAGACACTGCTTAGTTCTTTTCCATCTCCATTGCTTTTAAACAGCATATTCAAAATGACATCTTGCAGTGATCTGCAGAGTGCAGTCAGTCTTGGTGTTATGGTGGTCTGCAGAGCTGGGCAGATATCTGACTGGCTCTATATAACTTCTCAGAGGACTGCCTCTGAAGATGTCTTTCTCCCTTTTGCACAACAAATTATCATGCCAGCTCTCTGGTTTGTTTTTCTTCTTTGCATCAAATAGGCAGATCCATTTCTTCTAGCTTAGTGTAAGGACACTAGACTAAATAGCCATCTGAGATATTTTCTACTGATTCTTGCCTTATGAACACTGCTGGTTTTGGCTGAGATAGGGTTAATATTCCTGTGGGTATGGGGCTGCATTTTGGATTTGTTCTGAAAACAGCATTGATAACACAGTGATGTTTTAGTTACTGTTGAGCTGTGGCTGACACAGAGAAAAGGCCTTTTCTGCTTCTTGCCCCATCCCACCAGTGAGGCTAGGGATGCACAAAGAAAAACCATTGGGACAGTTGGCCTCAAGTAACCAAAGGGATACTCCATACCATATGATGTCACACTCCACACATAAAGCTGTGGGAAGAAGAAAAAAGCGGGGAACGTTTGGAGTTAGAACATTGGTCTTCCCAAATAATCATTACATGTGCTAGAGCCTGACTTTCCTGGAGATGGCTGAACACCTGTCTGCCAATGGAAAGTGGTGATTTAATTCTTTTTTTCTGCTTTGCTTGCATGCATGGATTTTGCTTTATCTATTAAACTGTCTTTATCTCCATTGAAGACATTGGATTCAGCCCAGTCTCTTCCAATCCTCTCCCCCATCCCGACACAGAGGGAAGGAGTGAGCAGCCATGTGGGTTTAAGCACCACCACACCTAAACCCAAATATCCAGATAGAAACACCCCCTGAATGTCCTTTGGTTTGAAATGTTATCCTTCTGTTCCTTGAAAGAGTAAGTGCTAAAGTCATGGCGAGCATTCACTTTTAAAAAATTATTGTCTGAGTCAAACTGAGGAGTTGCTACCTGCAAAAGGTTTTTATGAAGGGTCATACCTACTCACAGATGGCCTGGCAAGCTGTGAGAAAACAAGTGCCATAACTCACTGGGAAGAAGCCAGCTTTACTTAATCCCACCTCTAGGGAGATTTAGCTCAATCTATTTCATCAGTGTCCGTTAGCTCAGTGGTCTCATAGGATAAAGAGCAGAAAGTTTAAAGACTGATTGGATCTCTAGGGCCTCAATTTAGTTGTCTAAATAAAAGCTTCTAGCTCTGCCTGAGACACTTAAGGGTATCTGTGACATCCATGTTGCCCGAGTGATATGACAAAGGACCTAGAGGTCACAAGCACCCTTCTGGAAGAGCAGTTAGGGATGAAGCAAAGGTACCCTCAGCATTCAAAGTGGCACTATGACTGCACTTAGGCAACCAGCCTGAGTCTTCTCTGTCTCCTTGTGAGGGCTGAGCTGGAAATAATATTGCATCCTAAATATCTGAACGGGGAGGTGAAAGGAGGAAAAAGAAGCTGTGGGATAGAAAAGGAATTGTGCTGGATGCATTAGAAGAACTTGTTGGTCCAGTTTGGCAATGACATTTGGAGGCAGGGTCCCTTCAGGATAGGAAAGCAGGAAAGCAAAGGGCTGCCACGGTGGCTGGGGACTGAGATAATTGCCCTATGAGCAGAGGCTGACAGGGATGGTCTTTTTCAGCCTGAATAATAGCAGCTTCAGAGAAGACTTAGTTGCAGCTTTTGAATACGAACAGGGAGATTATCAATGAAATGGAGCCATGCATAAAGTCCTGAACAACATGGTCTGAATTCAATGTTGAATTACTCTGTTTTGAGTGGGAGGTTGGACTAGAGACCTATGGAGGTCCTTTCCAACCTGAATGGTTCTGTGATTCTTATGGAGAAATATCAGGCGTATCTGTGGAAATGTCCAATTAATTAGGGAAAATGGAAAATATTCTCTTATGAATCCATGAGGTGTGGATGTGCAGAGCTTCTAGTTTTATTTTCTCCAAAAATAATCTAACTAGTGTGAGCTGAATAGGAATTGGGGATTTCCTTCAAAAGCATACTACTGATCCTAATCAAAATTTTTTTTTTATAACTACCTTGTCATGAAGCTCAGAGGGGACATGAACACTGTAATCGCTGCCATATTTTTGTGTAAGAGTGTCTATACCTTTGCCTGTACCTCTTACATTTGTAAAATCTTCTAGGAAAGGTCATCATCTTTCCTGTGCTTGTGCAGATCCTAGAACAATGAAGCCTTGGCCCATTCCTGAAGCTGCTGGATACTGTTCCAGTAATAACAACAGAAATCAACTATAATAATGAAATAGTCAGTCTCCTAGGCACAACAGACTCATTAAACCCTCTCCCACTGAAAAACGCATTGAAGCCTTTTTAAAAAAAAAAAAATTAAAAGACCCACTAAAATTAAAAAAGGGCAAAAACCTCCAGTGTTCTTTTGCATAACTCAAAGGTTAGTTCTGTTTTGATGAATAACTGCAATCTTAATGAAAAAAAATTCACTTGGAGCATAGAGTTTTAGGATGTTATTTTGTTCATAGTAAAAATGTGTTAACAGAAAGGAAGCCTGCAGACTGTTGACAAACCACAGTTCTACCCTTCTCACTTCTTTTCTCCCTCCCTTCTCTCTCCCTTTTTCCATCTGTCATTATCCACAACACCACTTTTTTTCAAGTGCTGAGGGATGAGAGCTTTTAACTGGATATTATCCTATATAGAGAAGTATGCCACTATCTTGCTGGTTGGAACAGGCACTGCAATTGGTTTCATGGATATACTAATCTCCAGCATCTGGAGACTTCAACTGAAGTGCAAATTAGAGTATAACAGAAGCATATTAATTAACTACTAAACACAGGCTTTGGCTGTGCTGCAGGATGCACTAAACAACACACATAGAATACAGGTCAAAGAAGCAAGATATTAGATTACTTTTGAGTGCAAAAATAATGTATTTGATTTTAGTAGGTTATTACATATGAAGCTCATTAAACTGGACTCTGAGGATTTCTGCTTCCATACAGGTAATAGATCAGCAGTACTTGTTACTCCAAGGAGTACATATGTAGAGAAAAAGCTACAGGCTGTTTTCCATGTGAAACATTTTGGATTTGCTTACTTGATGCAGCAGTAAACAGTTTCCTAATGATCTATGCACAGACTGAAAACTTTGTGCTAGAGGGTTTGAAGTAAACAGTGCTGATATGCAGGTCCCCAGTTAGATGTGGAGTTTACCTTTTCAACTCACGCTCATCTGTCTAATAAACTGAATTACTGGAAGGTGTAATGTGGTGCATTAAACACTGCAGGAAACTCACAAACGGGAGATAAATGTCTTAGTAACCTTCTCCATGCCATTTCAGTATGGTTATAGGCAAAGGATCAGCATAACTAACTGAGGTATTTTGCGGCTGAACTTGCAGATGCAGAAAATCATAGAATCATAGAACAGTTTGGGTTGGAAGCAACAACTGAAGTTCCTCTGTTTCAACTCCCTGCCATAGGAACCCTTGATCGGGTTTCTCAAAAACCCATCCAACCTGATTATAAACACTTCCAACAGCAGGGCACCCACAACTTCTTTGGGCAACCTGTTCGTAAAAAAATTCTTCCTAATAGCCAGTCTAGACCTACCCTCTATCAATTGTTATGTCACTACAGACTTTGGTAATGTCTTTGTCTTTCTTTCTTACAAACCCTTCTTATATATTGAAAAGATGCTGAAAGGTCTCCACAGAGTCTACTCTTCTCCAGGCTGAACAACACCAACCCTCAGCCTTTGTTTATAGAAAATGTGTTCCAGACCTCTGATCATATTCATGGCCGTTCTCTGATTCCACTCTAACTTGTCCACATCTTTCTCACACGGGGAACTCCAGCACTGGATGCAGTATTCCAGCACAGTCTCAGCAGAGTGGAGTAGAGAGTCAGAATCACCCCCCTCAACCTGCTGGCCTTTCTTCTTTTGATGCAGCCCATGGTACAGTTGGCTTTCTACAGTGCAGGTTCACATTGCTGACTCATGTCCAATTTCTCACCCATCAGTATCCCCAAACATTAGCTACTCTCTGGTTAGGGCCTGTTGTCACTATTACACAATATTAGATATTCTCAGATAACACCATACTGGTTAGGAAAGGTGGGAAGAAAACATCTTTTAAGGAGGGTACAAATGGATGCTGAACAACTTTCTCCACTGTGGACTTCAGAAAAGGAATAGTAATGTTCTGTAGTGTGACTATTAAAGATAAGTGAGGGGTTTCCACTTATGCCCAAATGCTTGCTAAAGGTTATTCTTTCACAGTGAAAAAAACAGTAGGATTTCCTAGGAGTCTTAGTCCATGGAGCAAGAGGTCATTCAGAGGGAAGCAAGGGAGAAGAAAGGTATCATTTATGTTCTGATGGCTGATACAAAGTGAAGTGCTAAAAGGATTCAGTGAGAGATTCAGAGCCAAGGGAAAATTTGTAGAAAGTGTCTAAAAAGATCTAAGAAAGGTGTCGGTTCTGGAATTACATTACAGCATCCCTTTTCCTGTCAGTGCACCTCTCTGATTCTGATGATAATTAATGTCACCTTCAGGTCACAAAGCTCTATGACCCATTTCCATTTCTAAGCCCCAATAGGGAATATTGGTGCTATTCTTCTATTCACTGTGAAAAAAATACAGAGAGATAGTAATAAATACTGAAATATAGATTTTTTTTGTTTGGTTTTTTTTTACAGTTCTGGTATATCACCACTAAGTGATGTGTTATCTTGTATTGGATTAACATGCATTCATGTTGATGCTAGGACATGTACTTACTTGCTCAAAGAGAAAAGCAAAGGCTCAGTTGATCTTTAAATAATATTTTGAGAGTAGTAATCATTCAGGTTATTCATAGATGACAGGAATAAGCTGATATAGGCCACCTTGTCCTCTACCTGTCTGACGATCCTTTTATCCTTTTTCTGTAGCATTGACAACTGTAGTATCTAAACACAATTATCAGCTAGCAAAATGGTACTGCTATTTTGATTTCCTAAACACTTCTCTATCAGAAGTGTGGCAATATAACAAGAAAAGACTGGTGAGTCACATTAACACTTTGGTTTTTTCCACTGACATGAGGCAAACAACTCTTTCTAGCCCTGGCTCCTGGCTTTGTCTTTGGTCTTGTCTGAGCACTCCAAAATAAGTCTCACCAGAGTGGAGTAGAGAGTCAGAATCACCCCCCGCAACCTGCTGGCCTTTCTTCTTTTGATGCAGCCCAGGGTACAGTTGGCTTTCTACAGTGCAGGTTCACATTGCTGACTCATGTCCAATTTCTCACCCACCAGTATCCCCAACCTCTTCACTGTAGGGCTGTTCTCAATCCCTTCATCCCCCAGTCCATATTGATATCGGGGATTGCTGCAACCCAGGTGCAAGACCTTGCATTTGGCCCTGTCGAATTTCATGAAGTTAATGGTACAAAATTGCATCTACTGGAACACCACTAACCATTTGAGACTGAGGCAGACTTTAATGTGCTACACACTGTACAAAGAAGTGGGGAAAGACAAGTATGTATGAAGAGTCTCAGTGTGTAAAACTGAAAGGAAGGATATTTTGTTTCTGCTTTACAGGTGGCTATATGACATGAAGAGACATTTAAAAGCTTCTGTACTGGCATCATGTTTAAGGGCTATGGTCGAGATAAGAATTCATCTTAGACCTCTTTGTTCCAGTCAGCACTTCAATTACACTTCATCTCTTTCATCACTGACTTTCTTAATGTCTTGCCTCATCCTCGATTTTCCCAATATGACTTTTATCTTTCAATTGGCAATGGGAAGATATACACTCCTACACAGGTTCTAACAGGTGATTGTGTGCATCAACTTCTGGCAGAAAAAAATGGAGACATTTCCTGCTGAGCTTGCCTCAAAATAATCAATAAGTTTAGATGAAAGGAATGCTTTATCCTCATGGAATATAGTCAGAGGCAATAAAAAGAACTCTGAGCTTAGTCCCCTGGTTTTAGTGACTCTTATTTGTAGGATCATAGGAAAACTCAACTTTGAAGATACCTCAGGAAAACACACAGTCCTCCTCCTGCTCAAAGCATGGTCAGCGATGAGGATAGACCAGGTTTTGAGAATTTTGATCTGATCTTGAAAATCACCAAGGGTGGGCAACATCACATCTTGACTGGGCAACTATTTCTGATATTTGATGGTTCTTATTATGAAAGGATTTTTCTTTTTTTTTTTTTCCAGACTGGATCAGTCTGAACCTTTTTTTCTTTCAATGTATCCTTCTGAGGACAGGATCCTTTAACAGGTACCAAGTGTAAGGTGGCACAGAAACAACTCTGTTGCTAGTAAACAGCTTAAGGAGTGTCATTTATTAGATGGCATGAAGATACTGATGAAAGCTGAAAGAAAAAGCACACATTTGGTGGCATCTACAGTCCAGTCTAGGAAATTAGAAGTAAAAGCTGTCAATGTTAAAACTCCTTAAATGGCCATCAGGTGAGAAGAAAATAGAATAAAAGACACAATGCACAAGACACATTTACAATGCACAAGACACATTTACAATGCACAAGGCACATTTACAATACACAAGACACATGTAATCAAGGCTTATTAAAAGTTACTCCTTTCTGCAGATACATACTAAACAATGGAAAACAATACTATCAGAGAAAGCTTGGATGATTTCTATCTCTTTAAGCAAATTCTGATAGGACTAAGTGATTTTTTTGTGAGACACTCTAAGACAGTATAAATGGGTCAGCTACTACACCAGAGTCAATATAAATCAGTCTCCAAAACTGAGAATGTTGTAGTTCACCTTTTATGAAGGAATAAATCAGGTCTAATTGGCTGGAAGTGACTGGATGGTTTAGTTTACTACTGCACTGTGGGTGCTCTGACTGAGATTTTAAAAGCCAGCTTGGGAACTGGGGGTGAGAGAGAGAGACACTTATTAGGAGTTTGGACTAAAGAGACAGCTATTTCCCTATTCTTTCAGCTGTCACAGAAGTTTTCTTTATAAATGTTTATTCCCTAGATATTATTTTCCCCTTATCAGTGAGCAACTTATATATGGGATAGTATTTTTCATACAATTTAAAATAATATTCTATTTCTGTGTAGGTTGTGAGGCTGTGTTTGTGTACATTCGTATGGTGCACCAATTAGCAAATCCATATGGAAAGGCCATAACATTGGGAAATCAGATTTCATCTTTTAGCAAGCAAGTGAAATATTCTTCCTCTTCTAGACCATACCTCTAAAGAGGATAGATGAGACCAGTAGCTGAAATGCTAGTCAAGTGATCAGAGAAACTATCTTTTCTTTCTAACCTCTGTTGCTGTTTTTTTTCCCATATAATCCCAGGTGAGTCACATTGGGATGAATTTTATTTTTTTAATGTTATTTAGGTACTCAGGAGAGGTTTAAAATGGAGATAAATCCATTATCATACCCTAGATATTTTTATGAGGACATTTATATTCAAAGTTACATGCTCATCTAGTAAAAAAAAAACACCACCCACCAAACCCAAACATTTTCTGAAAAAAAAAAAAAGCCTTGACTAAATGAAAACTAAAGAGTTCCTATTAACATTTTCTTCTAAAATATATTGCACAATTTTCAAAATGTAGGCTTTCTGCAATTATTTTCTTGTTGGACATAAATTATATTGTTACTTGTCTGATTTCTAAGAAGGAGCTCCTGCACTGAGAGTCTTATCCATAGAGGTAGCACTTTGAGTACTGGCCACATTTGTGGTCTGATTACTCCGGTGCTTTCTGATGAGTCTGGATTGTTCACATAGCATTTCAATTGGCTCCTGCACAACCATACAGTATTTGATTTTCTGCTAATTTCTTTTCTTTGTTTGTTTTGGGTTTTTTCCCATAGCTTACTCTTCACCTTCATAAGATTCACGTTGAGGCTGGTTTATATGTTATGTGGCATCAGTGATGGTAATGATTACTTCTTTGCTGTTTTCCCATCTGGTAGGATCAGAATATGTGGGGACAAAGAGTCATCAAGGGAGGCTCATTTGGAGTAATTTTGTGAGGGTCCAGACATATTCTAACACTCTCCTGTGGTATCATCTAGCTAATTAAGTACACTCTGTGCTGCACATTTTAATAGGAATCAGAAGAGAAGCAAGCTGGCTGGCATATGTCTGAACTGGTGAGAACAAGTGTCCTTGAAACGCGGTGGCTTAGGATTGTATGCATTTAAATCCAGTTTTGCATCACATAAGGAGCATGCTATTTGTCATACAGTCAGCTAAGGTAAGGTGATGAGTAAGAAAGCAAGCTGCCCAAACCCTAACACCAGCAAAAACAGATACAAGACTCATAACTGAATGGTATTTCAACATGGCAGAAAGAAAATGAAACATCAGAGGGTCTGAAGAACAGTGTTGTTGGCAGGACCACAGGGGCAGGATTTTAATAGCTTCCACAAACAAAATGGCAAGACACCACTGAGTTAAAGACTTGACTGTGTACCCATTATACAGAAAGCTGGTTATCTGTACAGCAGCTACACAAACAAGTCCTTAAGCTTCCTGTAAGAAATTATTCTCCTCTTGAAATGCTGTAGCATTTTATAATTACTACCAAAATGCAGCCTCTTTCTCAGGAAAAACACTGCTAGCAGGAAATAGCCATGCTGTATTAAATAATGTTATGTTAAGATGCAACTGCAAAGGCTAAGAAGACTGTGGTTACCTGAATTTAAAGATGGCCTAGTGAATAGGGCTAATCAAGACTTGTTTAAATGAATAGCTACACTTCAGAAAGCTTTGATTCGCTGTAGCCAAAATACATCAAGATAACATACACATGAAAATATTTCTCAAGAGTGTCTCCCACTTACTCTGTATAAAATATGTGAATACTGATTGTCACAAGTACTTGACACTTTTATTGCTATCCATAAATATCTCTCTCTCACGTGTTCATAATATCACAAGTAATGTGAGAGAGGATGAGATAACAAAATCCCACCTCAGAATCATCTGGAGCCTGCTAATTAAGTTGTAAAATTATTAGTTTGGAACCTTATAGTTAGCAAAACATACCCCACCAAATGTGTGTATCAACAGCCGTATAATAGCTCTCAAACGGGAATCTCAGTGTTGTTAGTGTAAAATCAATTTTTAAAAAGCCCTTTTTTTTCTTTTTTCTAGTAGTTAGGAATACTATGTGACTTGCCATATGTGTGGTAATTGAAAGTAGGTTTCCATATTCGGCATTTTAAATAAAGAATGCTGCTTTACCTCCCTCTTTTTTTAAGGGTGGCAGTCTGACAGGCCTAGGGAACCTCTTGACTTCACTTTCACCATTGGTCCAGGGACTGGTATGTCCAAAACTGGTTTGTTTTTGGTTTTTTTTTAAGTATACACCAGTGTTCCATAATACAACACTTTTTCTTCTTTTTTCTCCAAAACCCATAAAAATACTTCCTTGAACAACACCACTTCTACCTGCCTCATGAGATGGCACCTTTTCTCCTCAGATACATTTTTCTGGCTTTGCGACTTGACTGCAAAGATATGGAACAGGAAAGGGGCCGCATTGCTGCAGCAGAGAAGTAAGGGATTGTGAAGAGAAAGTCAATGGTCTGTACTTGGTGCTCAGTGCATGAGATTTGTCAGGTCTGAATTATGGGATCTGACACTTAAGAAATTCCTATACCCAACTGCATGACTCAGGAGAAGGAAGGGTTTTGGTGCCACAAAAGAGTCAGCCTCCTTTTGAACGATGGAGAAAAGTGTAAGGTTACTCACAAATGGCAGCAAAGATTTCTTCTGAACACTCTGTCTGCTGTCTAGGGAGTGAACTTGTATCAAGGCTCAGATCTCACAGACAGAGGATTAAAAGTGCCACAAAAAGTCATTAGGGTATCAGCCAGAGTGAAAAGGACTCTGAGAGTCATACAGTAATATACAGTCAGACTCTAGACTAGCTTGAGGGTTGAAATAAAGTAACGGGCCACAGAATTGCAACAAATCAGACATGCAGAGTAAGGCAATACCTTGGGAAAAAAAACACATTTTTTGCTCTTAGAAGTGCTTTCTTTTGCATGAAATGGAGAAATAACTTTAGGAATTAAGGTAGATTAGCACAGGACTCCTTGCACAAGGAGTCAAAATAGAAAAGGATCATAGTGCAAGATACTCCAAAGTGCAGAGTACAACTAGAGTGATCACATCTTATGTGCATTTAATAATTATTTGGGTGCAGTGATTAAGTCCATCAAAATCCACTTTATTTCTTTCCAGTGACATGCAAACTGATCTAAATTTTTAGAGGCATGATATGTCACAGCTCTATAATTAAGCCATTTGCTGATTTTCACTCTGAATATATTCCCTTTAGCAATTAATGATCTTTTCTCTTTTTTCCTTTTTTTTTTTTTTTCCTAAGTCTCTCTTTCAACTCCTTCTTCTTTCAACTCTTCCAAGTGCACCAACACCATGAACAAGGGTTGGATCACTAAGTGCCGCTGCTTAGACTACCAATTACATTGGCTACATCCACCTCTAATATAAAATAAGATGTCCCAAGTGTGGTCATGGTGCTCATTGTAAGATAACTGAAAGGAGGGAAATGAGGTGGTTTTGCTTCAAAAGTATCAGTGGAAGAGCACTGCCATTGTAGTGCAAGAAGGGAAAGGGAAGGAGGGAATAAATTTGGAACCTGTGCATATCAGCAGTAGCTTGGTCATCAGCTGCGGGTCTCTCTGAATAGGCACATGCTCTGTAGGTAGCACTACCTCCTGGAAGATACTTGCAGAAGACAAAAGTGATTTAGAAAGTGACAAGGGCACTCTGCACACTTTGTGTCCGACTCAGATGCTGATATATGGGCATCTAGTGCTATCTGAGAGACCCTGGGGTAACTGAGACATTCACACTGGGTCAACAGCAGGACCCATGGAGGTTATATCATCTCTTGGAGCAGCAGCTAGAGGTTAGGCAGGATGTGCCAGCATCTTAAATAGCACAAGATGTTTAAATGTCAACAACTGAACTGAATGCTTTGAGTTTTCTGAATCTGTATTTCTGTGGCAGATCTAGATCCTGACTGCAAAGTCCTCTTATGGAACATGGTACAGACTCACTCTCATTTCCCTCTCATTTCTCATTAGTCTCATTCTCATAGTTGAACCCTCCCCTGAGCAATGCCAGCACATTAATTTTACAGAAAGGTATCTTATTTATTTATTTATTTATGCTGCATTATGAAACCAGAAGACTGTTACAGAAAGTCTTGTAAGGAAGAAGATGGAAATGTAATGACCAGCAACGTGGCTGCCATGGAAACATAGCCCAAGGCTAACAAGAATCAAATCCTACTAGTAGATATTTAATGAAATTTTTGGAAAACCCACTCATATCTGCTATTGTAAACATAATTCTTGGTCAACATTACAGCTACAAATCTGTTACATATTTCTTTACAGTGGTGGTCACTCTGACAGTGCAAGTGTTAGTATATTGGGCTTTTTAATGTGATAAATACCACTGATGTAAGCTTTATCCAAATTAAAGTGTTTAACTTAGAAGACTGCTTAAAGGAAGAGTTTAGGCACATAGCCACACAATTTAAGCACCTATATTTACTCGGTGTAAATAATTTCCAGTGTGACAATTTACAGTCATCATGTGACATGGAGATTCTTGCTTCATTAACATTGGGTACCCTCTTGTGCAGAAATAAATCAGAGGGAAATCTAGACCTTTTTAACTACTTCTTTTTTTTTTAGTCAAAAAATACCCTTTATTTTGGCAGAAAAGCATGTAACTTCCTGACACTTCAGGATAGGTTGTACAAATCAGAACCATTCAAATCAGGACTTATTTGGACAACCACACCACATCTTCAGTTCAAGAGTCCTTTGTTTCTTCTTTTTTACAAAGCTCTATATTTTGTAAATATCATCACTGGAAAAGGATCCCACACATTTAATTTAGAAATAATATTGTGTTGATGTATTTACTTTTTTCTTTTGAAGGGTACAGTCATGCAGTCTATTACTTCTGTCCAAAAGGGAAGTGATGCTTTAAAATACTGGGGACATGTTGCTTTTAGTCAGTCAGTTGGAAGCACAGCGAGTTAAAGCTAGCTAAATAATGGTGGGAATTTAATTGATCAAACACGACAAAGAGGTTAAGTTCTAATCATATATGCCTGGCCAATCCCCCCATAAAGTTCCTTAGCAGCAGCCTTGAGACCAAGATTTGTCATATTCATTCTGACAGAAGATGAAAATTGTGTTCCTATGACACAAAAGAAAAAAGCATGATTCTTTCAGAAACATGAGATCCAAAGCAACTGTCTTTGAGAAGAAACACATAGAAGCAGCTCAAACATTTTAGATTTCAGAAAGAACCATTCCTTCCAGAACATAATATCCCAAGATCCTGAATATGAGATACTACCAAAAAGTTGTTTAGGCTTAATGTGCTCTCAGAGTTATCAAAAACATGAACATGACTCCAGGGAAATACTGCTGCATGGAACAGAGTTACTGCTGGATGCTGGGTGAAAAATCTGAGACATTATGTGGCTCAGATGTCATAAAATGTCATAGTGCATGAGGTCGCACACGTGGTGTTATCATATGGAGAATGGCATCCTCTACTTCTCCGTGGTCACTTTCCATCAGCACTTCACTTAAATAGCAGCTTACCTCATGGAAAATGAGGATAGACTTACCATAATTGGTGTGCTGAACATCCTAGATATTTGTGTACTGACATGAGAAGTATGAAGATAAAAAGATTTGAAAGCTTTAATACATAATCAGGGCTACAATTTAATTGCTGTAGCAGAGCTTTAGGGTAATTACAGATGACTGTACTGTTAATAGAAAATGACCGAGGATCATTCTGAAAGGGGAAAAAAAAAGGAGACATAGCACTGTGCACCAAGAGTGTCTATCATTAGTAATATTAGATAACTTTTAGATAAAATTCCAGAAAAAGTGAATTGAAGGGAGAAGGACTAAAGGAGACTTGAGATTTCTTTAAAAAAAAGTAAACCAGGTACATGAGCACACAGTCCCATTCCACATAAAGGACAGTAATGAAACAGCAAGATGGTTAAAACTCAAACTCGGATACAAAAAGGAAGAAGAAATAGAAAGTGAAATTAATAAAGAAGAACATAAATATAAAATGAAATAAAATTGCATGAACACGTAGACAGGAAGTTAGAAAGACTAAAGAACAATATGGAGTGCAATGTGGAAGACTCATCAAGTGTAGCAAGAAATCATTCTTTGAGTTTTAAAAGAAACATCATGGAAAATCTTGATCTGATACTCAAGTTAATGTCATTCTTAAGTTTCCCTGTAAAAGGTCAATGACTAGCAGATGTCTGGAAATACTAACACTAGTGATGAAAGGATAAGATTTCTGATCTTTCTACTTTGAGTACAGAAAGTAGAAATTAAGAAGGAGTTAGAAGACTTGAAAAATTTCCTTCTGAAATAGTCTTGCATTTTAATGATCTACCTTAAGAATTGAGCTAAACCAGTAGCAATCAAAAAGACCCAATTAAATCATTACATCAAACCACTGTAATTTTCCTCTAAACCAGAATTACAGGCATTCTGGATAAAGGTGGTAAAAGTAAATACTGAAAACGAAACTTTAATTTTAGAAAGGTTTTGGTTCATGTTCTCAGAAGATTCTAACAAAGAAGGGATGAATACATGAAAACATGGAATCACTATCACATGAATCTGATAACCGTTCACATAAAATAGCTATCAGTTTCAAAAGAGAATTTGCACCTACATGTATGGTAATTAAAGATTAATCAAAATAACTCTTAGCAAGAATAAGCAGAAACCTAGAAGGCAAAGCAGTTGAAGAAAGACTGAACAGTTTCTTCACTTTTGAAATGAAAATTGACTGATTCCCCCACTGACTGTAGTGGAAGCCTTGATACCTTGCTCATAGGAAGACACGTGTGCACTGCAGACACCTAAATACAGGCACGTGAAATTTTGATCTGAATTGCAACAAAATCTTGCCAATATAGCACTGGGATTGATTGCCTGGAAACTCTGAGGTCTCTATCACTGGAGGTCCTTAAACAGGATTGGAAAAGCCTCTGTCAGGAACGAAGTAGGTGTGTAACTACTCATGCCTCAGGGCAAGAAGGTGAAATAAACGGTCTTTTAAATCCCTCTGGGAAACGGGGACTCAGAGCCCGAAGCCATTCATGCACTTAGATACCTAGATCAAATGCTCCTGTACTTCAACACAGACAGTCAATGAATTAAAATCAGACTTAATCCTGGGATCTCTGAATGACTCCCTCCTGGGACTTCCTCTTCTCTGTTGAATAAATTGAGAGAAATCGGGAAAATCAGCCAGTCAGTAGGTCCAGCAGGCTAAAGCCAGCACCTGAAGTTATCTGGGATGAATGGCACCTAATCTTGCACTGAATTTTTTTTTCAGCAATATCAACACTTCCATGGGTGTATGTATAGAAGGAGGTGACTGCTTCCCTCCTGATTTAGCACTCAGTATTACTTCACTGCCTGGTGTCTGTCTGCTACAATGATCCAGTCTGGCTCTTGATAGCTATTCAAATGTTTGGGGTTTTTTTATTTCTAGTCAGAAGTTAACAATCTGCTAAAAGAAAGCTCATGAAGTAGGACTTCCAGCCACTGCTTCTTTCCACAGTGTTAATTGTAAAATGCATTTAAAACTACTCTGCATCAAAATGTTTCTTCCTGCAGCATGGACTTACTGTGCCACTAAATTTCACGGGTGTTGTGAAGCAGAGAAGTGTGAAGTATTATTCCTGGAAGGAACAGAACCATAAAAATCAATTGAGTGCTCTCTCTTTATCAGTGCCACTGACACC